>PVLD010005398.1:0-69112 GCA_004027595.1 Dinomys branickii | reverse complement strand
TGGAAGGACAAGGAGCAGAAGGAGGCCTCATCTTTCACAGTGGTGTCAGGGATCACAGAACCAGGCCACATGGATGTTTTTAAGGGAACAATTCCCAGTTCTGTCACCTTGTCACTATCCACCTAGATCAGCAGTCTTTTTTTTTTTTTTTTGCGGTACTAGGGATCGAACTCAGGACCTTGTGCTTGCCAGGCAAGCACTTATTCCACTGAGCTATATCCCCAGCCCCCTAGATCAGCAGTCTTTGGATTACTCCCTGCCACCCTCCTGGACGCCCTGCCATTTCCTCATCCACTTTGGCAAATCATGACCCTCTTCTGCTGCCACCTCAGGGTCCCTGGGACTTACCCCAACCTCCGTCTCCCACTCTTGACTCAAGCCAAGTGTCCCCTGACTCACTATGTCCCAGTTGCTGGCCACCTTTTAGGTGTGGCAGGAATGCTACCTGTCTTGTGAAGGTGCAGGGACCATGTCACCTCTGTTTTCCCTGAGCCTCTGGCCCATGGCGCTCAGGCTGCACCTCACTGTCAGAACTTCGGGATTTGCTCTACCTCAAGCCTGATGACTGGAGGTGGCAGCTGTGCCCTGCACTGCTGTGTCTTTCCTCTAACCCCAAACCAGCTTGTGACACTGGGCTGAAGCTCAAGCCGAGGCTGGATGAGCAGCTACTGCCCTCCTGCCCCAGCCCACTTCTGCCCATGTGCCCTCGAGGGAGCAGAAGCTGCCATGTCCAGTGTGGGCATCTGCCTTTCTTGTTCCTGGTTTCTGCTGCTCTCCCTAGGGTGCACAGACTCAGGCAGGCTGTGTCCCCATGCAGACTGCCAATCCCTTCTCTCCTCAGCTCTGTAAGCAGCTGGTGGCAGGCAGAATAGGCACTGGTGTGGGCCAGCTGATCCTCCTCACTTCTTCCTCAGCAGGCCCACTGTCTGCTTTCAGTTAACATGGTGTGGAAATGGTTCCCTGCCCTTGCTGTGCTCCAGACTACCAGTGTCCTGCAGGGAGGCAGGTGATGGGCAGGCCTGGGGCATGTCTGCAACCTGGCCTATCAAGTCGAAAAGTGACATCAAATTCCACTCCAGTTTTCTATCATTGCTATAGGGATACCAACACCATGTCTACCCTTGCAATCGTTATTACAATGCCCTGTTGCTGCCAGACAGGATTATCCTTTTTTTCTTTACTGGGGATTAAACTCAAGGCTTTTGCATTGAGCTACATTCCCAGCACCCTACCCCACCTATTCTCCTTTTCCTTCTTCTTTTGAGACAGGGTCTCACTAAGTTGCTAAGTTGTCTGGGCTGGGCTGGAATTTTTGACCCTCCTGCCTCAGACTCCCAGAATTCTGGAATTACAGGTGTGTACCACCATGCCTGGCTGGATCATACTTTTCACTTCGGGGGTGGGTGTCCCATGATAAATTCAGATGCCCTGAGTCCCATCCCCAAGTATGGGGGCAGGTTCTTCACCCAGTCTGGACAGACATGCTTTTCCCCACATGTTGCCCTAGACTATTATGAACTATCATGAACATCTTGCTCTTGTGAGTCTCTCCATACTGATATCCCATCCCTGCCCACAGCCTTGGGGCCCTCATTAGCTTTCTTGCCTCTCTCCCCAACTTTTCCGGCCCTGCTATTCCCCATCTGACTGCCACAAATCTTGGCACATGATTCTTAGAGCAGGGTGAACCATGTGGCCCCAATTTGAAGGTCTCCCCCAGCCCCACCTTGCTTGGCAGCAGGGCCTGAGCTCCTCAGGGAGTGAGTGCAAGGCCCAGCACACAGCAAAGTGCAAGGCATGTCATTTGTCCTACTGAGTGAAGGAAAAGCAGCAGGTGTGTGTGTTTGTGTCCGTGCATACACATGTATGTGTGCATAGCCTGGGAGTCTAGTCATAAGGCTGCAGACCTTGGAGGGAGGGAGGGTGGGGTGCACTTTGGGTTCTAGAACCTATAGGAAGGGGGAGCCAGAGAGAGGCACTGAGCAGGGCCTACCTGGGACCGGGAGGTTCATGAACCCCGAGCACTGGGGCTACACTGTGCTTTCAGGAGCATGTGCTGTGCACAAGCACTTCACATAGATACTGCGGGCTCAGGGAGGGATTAGGCCGGCCAGGCCTGGATCCTGGGTCTCCCTGTGCAGAGGATCTTTCCTGGGGCAGAGCCTATAGGCACCTGGGGCAGCCAGCTCTGGACTCAGGACCAAGGGCATGGGTCGGGAGAGCATAGCCCATTTGGACAGCTTTGCACTGCCCTGAGCTGGGACAAAGATGATGCTGGGCTGGGGGAGGGTTGTATACCCAGACTCAGCCACGCTGTTGGCAAGGCTCACTGCCCAGGATCTGATCCAGGCCGGGGAATGCAGGGCCAATGGAAGGGGCCATGCAGGGTTCAATGACAGGAAAATGTATCTGACTGTAAAATCAACACAGATCTGGAGTCTCCTATCTCATGGCTTAGGTTTAATTCTCACAGAATAGTGGGTAGTCCACCTGAGCACTCTGCTCCGGAAATTACAAGGCCAGGGCAGGGGACCGAACACCCTGGGGATAGCAGCCCCAATTCTGACCCAGGTTGCATGAACTTAGTAGACCATAGAGTCTTTGCCTGACTATGGTCCTCAGGGTCATGAATGAAATGAGCCTTGGAAACTTTGTGTGTCATGGTCAGGAGGAGCAGAGATGACCTTCAGAGATGGTCTGGGGGCCACCCCCACTCTGGTCAGCCTCCACCCTGAGGAAGTACTACAGAAGTTAAGTTAGATAGAAATTAATATGGAGTCAGAGAGGGACTGGGCTCTCAAGGAAGTCAGCACACAAAAAAATAAAGACATCAGAATTGTAGCTGGAGGCAACCAGGCCTCAGGATGAAGAAGCGATAGCAAGGCCTGCATGGCTCCCTAGAGACAAGCAGCAGCTGGAGATTATACCATCATTAGCACCACCTGGTCCAGTGAGACCAGACAGGCATCAGACACAGGTGGGAGACCAGACTACCCAGACCCAGGCTCTCCTCTCTTCCCAAAAACGTCTTTGCTTTTTCCATGTACCTTTGCTATGTGACTTGTTTCCCTACTGGATCAGTACTAGCTAAGCAGCTATACTTGTAGTTCTACAGGCTGATTGTAGTTTGACCCATGTTGACCCATGTAGTTTGACTCATATTGTGACTTTGCTATATAAATTATTCCTGACAAAAGGCTGTGGCGGCCACCCATTTGGGACCCCTCCTGGAAATCCAGGAGCTAGTCTTCTTCCCTTTATTTTTAGTAAAACTCTCTTAACTTTCTCCTTCAGTTGGCAACTTTATTCCTCAATGTTGTGAGACCACACACTTGTCATCTAACAAGTCAGAAGTTGTATTTTTCCAGTATCAGAAGGACTATCAGCTGAGTGGGAGACTCAGGCAGGAACAGACTGGAAGGGGAGGTTGGCCCAGGCATCCTGATAGACTCTTCTGTTGAGAAACGAGTGAGGAAGAAATGGATTCTTGGGTACAGATCAGGTGGGCACAGGTCCAGGAGAGATGCTGGATGATGTGGAGTCCCTGTGTGACAAAGGTGAGGGTTCCGAGGCAGAGACTGAGCCACTGATTCTCTCTTATGGGCCCCCTTACATTTCTTCTCTACCTGTCTCTGGGTCCTGGAGACTGACCCCAGAGGACTGCACCCCTGGTTCCCTGCCTTCCAATTCCTGGTGGGTTTGTCCAAAGGGCAGTGCTGGCAGGAGATAGGGTGTGGGAGGGCAGGATTGGGGTCTTCTTTCTCCACCCTCACCGTCCCTGTACAATGACAGTTCGCGCCGGGTGAGCCCATCTCCACACCTCCAGCTCACTGGAGTACGGACACCATTCTACCCTTTCCTCTCCTTTGGGCCTAAGGGTGGCAAAGGCTGTCAGGCACTGGCATCTCCACATTCCAGCATTTCTCTTTACCTCTACCACTGTTCTTGGTTAATAATTAATTTTCCTACCATCCCTTCCCTGGAACCCCTTGGGGAAAATGCTGCGTCCTGCTGAACATGCCAGGTAGTGTCTAAGCCAGGAGTCCACGGTTTGAAAGCTTGGGTACCCACAAGACAAAGGGTGCCATGTGGAAGTGGCCTGGAGAAAAATGGGAGATGGTGGCCACTGGGGACAATGACAGCACTCTCTCCAGGAGACGTCTGAGTACTTCCTCTGCCTGAGAAGCTCACTGCAGGTGCTGAAGTTCTTGGACTAGGAATTCTTTCCCAGCAGCCCCTCTGGTTGCTGACCTGACTTGAGGGTCTAAGTACTAAAAATAACGGTTCATGTGGGGTGGAAGGTGGGAAGGAGCCCCAGGCCACAACATTCCAGACTGAAAAAGGGCCTTGGACCTCTGTGGATGCCAGCGCTCACCATCAGACCCCCGCTGTGTCCCCAGACAGGTTTGGGAAAGACTGTGGGTGGTCACTGAATTCACGGACCTCCCCTTCCTCTAGATCTTACCTGGCCTATATCATTTCTGTGTGGGCTATGCCCTCTGCTTTGACGGCCCTTCCCTCCCCTAGGTCCTGACCACACGTTCCTCCACCTATGGCCTCTGCAACCCCAAGGCCTTTCTATATGTGGCTGTCATGGTCCATGGACCCCTCTGTCCTTGCCCACAGCTGTGCATCGGTTCCCCCACCTACACTGGCCTTGCGGTAACAGCGGTTCCAGAAGGGGGTGTGGCCGAGCAGTGGACGCATCGCGCAGCTGCCCCCTCCCTTCCCTAAGAGGGATTAACACCACCCCCATCCCCTTTGGCCAGAGCAGGGTCTGGCAATAGCAGGCTGGCCCGATCTCCCCCAACACGGGGGTCGCCTCCCTGCTACACCTCGTGGGGTCCTCGTGGACTAGTCCTGGCTCTCAGAAGGCGCCCTCGAATCCTGGAGGGGGGCTAGCTGGGTCTGAACGAGGGGGTGCTCTGAGGGGCTGGACCCGAGTGGGCGTGCCAAGGGGCGGCAGACGCGGAATTCAGGATTACGAGTCCCACGAGCATCGGGGCGCTTGCTCGCTGCACTCTGCTCTCCACGCTGCTCTCCGGGCAACCCCGTGTGACCGGAAGTGCTCCCCCCGTGGGCACGAGCTGGGCGGGGCCGGCGGGAGGCACTTCCGGTGCCCACGCGCTGCTGCCGCCGCCTCACAGCTCGCGGCAGTCACTTTGTGTCGCGCGGCCCAGGCGGCCCTCAGGCCCCGGCCCAGCGTCCAGCTTGCGGCTCCGTCCGTCCGGCGCGCGCGGTGAGTGGGTCGCGCGAGGGGGCGGCAGAGGGCCGGGCCGAGGTGGACGCCCGGCGCGTGAGGCCTCGGGCGGCTGGGGTTGAACGTGGGGCGGTCGTGGCGTCTGGGAGCCCTGGCTGGGTGCAGAACCGGCCATCACAGCTACGCCCACGGCCCGCAAGGCCCGCGGATTCCCGCTCTTCTCAGGGCCTCTCACCCGGGGAGCAGCTTGCGACCCTCAGGCCCATACCGGGCAGGCAGCGCCGAGGGGGCAGGCTGGGGAGGACACGCGCACCTGGGGATGTGTTTGGCGCCGCGGCCGCCAGAGCCTCCTTCTCGCAGCAGGTTCCGAGCCGCCCCCGCCCCCGCCCCTGTCCCCAGGGACACACCCATCCAGAGACTGTCAACTGCGGTGGCCTCTGCAGAAGGTGGGAGTCCGATGAGCCCCTTCAGAGGAGAGAGGGGAGAGACACCTTGTCCTGGCGTCCCCGCAGCCCGCTTTATGACCTTGGGGCGGGGGTGTCTGAGTGTTCTCTACTATCTGCAAATGGAGACTTAGGCTGGGCTGCCATGCTAAATTGTCTGTTCTCAGTAGGCGATTAGGGGAACTCACCTCTGGGGTTGATAGCCGGTGGGGTGGCCACGCAGGCAGGAGAGGGGCTGGCCTTTGGTAGGAGGTGATGGCAAGGGGAGGTGTAGGTGCATCAGGCCACTAGCTCTGCCTGGGTGGGGTGAAGTTGGCCCTTGGTTCTGTTTATTGGCAGGTCTGGGGAGCTGGTTGGCCTGGTGAAGGGGCTATCTTAGGTC
Organism: Dinomys branickii; assembly: GCA_004027595.1. Taxonomy (NCBI): domain Eukaryota; kingdom Metazoa; phylum Chordata; class Mammalia; order Rodentia; family Dinomyidae; genus Dinomys; species Dinomys branickii. The sequence continues at coordinate 63,087 of PVLD010005398.1, read as the reverse complement.
TCAGATGGCCCCCATGGATACACCTGCAACAGGAGCCAGCCCAGGTTGAGTGGGGGCTACTGAGACCCACAAATAGGATTGTAGTGGCCAGGAAAGGGCATCTTTCCAGTGGACAAGAAGACTGAAGGGGCTCTGAGGACTGTGGGGCCACCCAGAGAGAAAGAGGACTAGATACAAGTGTACACAAGTATCCCCTGCATGTCCACATGGGTTTCCCTAGATTTTGGACCTTTGTAGAGTTTCCGATAGTTTTCAGATTTTTGAGACAGGGTCTTGCTATATAATATAGGCTGGTATCAAAATGGTGGTGATCCTCCTGCCTCAGCCATCCGAGTGCTGGGATTTCTAACAGTTTCCAAGCTTTGCCATTTCTTTCTGTCCTTGCTCACTCCCTTCTCATGAATGACATCTTGTCATCCCCAAATTCTAAATATCTGCTCCACCGTGTCCTAGGGTGCAGGGCCCCAGTGGAAGTGAGGGTCTGGGGGACCCATGGATTGGTGAGGCTGTTTACCTGACCCTGTGGTTTCTGATTTGGAAGGGAAAATGAACAGAATTTCAGGGGCTGACAGACTGGAGAGGGGGGTCTGTGTGGGTCTAAGAGAGGCAGCGAGATCCCAGGACCTGGGCACAGGCATATAAACAGACTCTGAAGCTCGTTTTTCTGAGCATTGGTTCTGAACCTGTGTCTGGCTGTGCTTAGCCCTAGGCTTGTCTGCTGTGAGACCTTTGACTTCTGCAGGGTCTGGGTCCTCTGTCCTTACCAGGGGATGACTTCTTGGGAGAAGTCAATTTACCCAGTGTCCTCTTTGGAGGCAGAGACTCCACTGCTTCTGAGGTGTGGTCTAGTTTGAAGGACCCTCTTAGCTGAGTTTATGTCTGTCATACTAACTATAGGCTTTAGGGTCCTTTCTTCAGTAAGTACTGGAGTACTGCACTTCTGTGTGTCTGTAATGGTGGGAATTAGAAGGGAGTAAAGGAAGCTCCTGCACTCCCTCAATTGACTGGTCTCAGGTAAAGAAGTGTAGATGTTGCCAGGGAAGAGAACCAGGACTGTGTGTAACAGGGGCCGAGGGTGGCTGCCCCTGGAAGGTCATAGAAGGGGAAAGAGTTCCAGGAAGGAAGAATGGCACATGCAAAGGTCCTGAGGTGGTGAGCATGGGCCCCTTATTCCAGAGCTATGAGTTTTTGTTGTTGGGTGCTCATCTATAACAGCTGGGCCCTGGGGCTGTGGGGCAGTGGCTCCTCCAGGTGGTGGGCAAGGCAGGAGTTTCTGTTGGTGTCTGGGCTCAGCTTAAATCTGCAGCCTGAGGCTTGAGCGAGTAAAGCCTTCCAGGTCTAAAGTGGGTGGCAGTTGGGAAGCCCCTGCTGGGTATCCTCAGTGCCCTGAGTGTTGGGCATCGCTGCATCCTTGGGCAAGGTGCATGAGGCACATGTATTTCTATACTTCAGATATGGTAGGGGCGAGGAGGTAGACTTCTAGGAGAGGCCAGAGGTTTGGTGGTCCTCCTGGGCTGAGTTCTGTGGCTTAGATCTTTGATATAGTGATTTGCATGTAACATGAGGGAGTTGTTGGGGGTGGGGGCAGGATGGTCAGGACCAAGGTGGTTTCTGGCAGGCAAGTGTCCCAGCCCTGGACTTGGCATGCCTGCATAAGGCTTGGAGTTGCCTGGTTGTCAGTGTGTGTTTTAATGCAGCTGCTCACAACATTTTGGAAAAAGTACATGCTGCTACATAGAAAGGTATGGGCAGGAGTAAGATCCAGTCACTGAGCAGTGCTCCCAGGTGTGTCCATAGGAATACTGGGCCCAGTCTGACTGTTCTCATGACCCTGGGCATCTCCATACGGAGGTGAATCCAGGCTGGTTTTAAACATTCTGAGGCATACACTGTTCTCTGGTAGGATGAGCTGTGGGGAGCCCAGTGTCGTGTTACCCTGTGTCCTGACAGTCCAGGATCCCTTAGGACTTGTGGCCCCACCCCCGTGTTTGGCATTGGGCTGGAAATGCCCCATTTAGATGTGAGACAGGGGGCCAGGTACTAGTTGATGAACCCAATCTTGGGCTCATACCTTAAAAGGAGCTACAGAAACTCCACAAAACACAACAGCCCTGCTCTTGGGACTCCACGAGAGGCTGAAGGATGTGACTGACAAGGAGGAGCTGCCCCAGGGCCCCTTCTTCACACCCTGCCCTATAGTGCTGGACTCTGGACTGTGCAGCCTGTGTCTAGGTCTGCTGTGAGCCTGAGGGCTGGCCATCTGTTCCATCAGAGGGAGACTACAATTATGGAGCTTCTGGAGTATTGACATTCTAGCCCTTAAGATTCTCTGATCCCCAGACTTCATGAAATGCCAGAGGGCATTTTATATTACCTGTGCTGGCCTTGCCATAGGCCCATGTCTGTGACCCACGGAGCATTTCCCAGATATCCAGGACAGAGTAGGAAGGGCAGACTTGAGGGTGATATGTGCTCATGCTCTCCCTTGACTTGCAGGAGGGTGCCCAGCCCGCTGACTTCTCAGTGTGGGTCTCATCTTTCTTTCTCTGAAGAGACCAGTGAAACTGCCTGTCCCTTCCTCCTGCCCATCGAAGGCCCACAGTGTGTCTGTGCTGGGGCCTCACATCTGACAGATCCTGCTGGCCTGGCCGATGTGTGCAGAGGACTGGGTAAGCTCTGCATTCTCAGTGCTCATAGGCTACACTCACCCCTCTCAGTAGAGTGAGAACTACCCTGGAGTGTGCTGCTTGGACTCTATGTGTCTCACAGTCCTGGATAAAGCCTGGTGATCAGTGCTTGACTCATCCCAGGAAAAGAAAGCAGCTCCTGCTATGTGTGTGGTTGCTGGTGAGAAAGAGTGGGGGTTCTGTCCCAGGACTCATGGGGAGAGGCTCTTCAGGCAGCCACTAGCAGACTGAATGTGCTTGTTACACAACAGACGATGGCAGACAGAGCCCTGGTCCTCCCACTGCCCAAGTGACTCCCCCACACCTCCCATCTGTGTTTCAGGCTGAGTGGAAGCTCGCTCCCAGGGACGATGGCAGCCCTTCATACCATTCTGGATTCACCAGCCACTCAGCTCGAGAGGGTGAAGGATGGGTCTGAGTGTGATCCTGACCAGGAGGAGGACGAGAAGGGGAAAGACATGGAGGAGGCGGAAGAGGAGGAGGAGGAGGAAGAGGAGATAGTCATAGAAGAGGCAGAGGCAGAGGAAGTGGCGGAGGTCGTGGAGGAGGCCGAGGTGCAGGAGGTGGCGGAGGTGGAGGTGGAGGCGGAGTTTGAGGACGACAACGACAACGAGGACGAAGACGAGGACGATGAGGAGGAGGATGATGAGGAGGAGGAAGTGCTGGCAGAGGAGCAGAGTTCAGGGTTGGGGTCTCGGGAACAACTTAGCCACGGTGGTGATGCCAAGTCCCCAGTTTGGGGAAAGGGTAAGGAAAAGGAGTCAGCCCCTTGGGGAGGGAAATGAAAGGCCAGGCCAGGGAGTTGGCTAGACCAGGGAAGGCTCTGACGCTGGCGTTAAAGTGACAGAATCCCCTGCTTTTCTTAAAGTACTGGAGATTGAACCCAGTCTATGTACTGAGCTGCTTCCATAGCCCTTTACTTTTTGCGTGTGAGAAAAGATCTTGCTAACTTGCTAACTTGCCCAGGCTGAGTTTGAACTTGTGCTCCTCCTGCCTCAGCCTCCCACAGTCCTGGGATTATAGGTGTGTGTTACCACACCCATCTGCAGCCCAGTTTTTGGAAAGAGGGTGCAGCTGGGAGGTCCAGCCCTGCCTGTTAGCTGGGCCAAAGATGGCTAGGACGACCAGACCAGGTGCTTGTGGGGACCTGGTCCCTAAGAGATTTTCCCCTTAGCCCCACAGATGTACCACACTCCAGCCGCTGCTCAGGAAGAGGATCTGGAGGAAGAAGAGGAGGAGGATGAAGATGATGATGAAGATTTCTTGACAGCTGGGTCTCAGGTGAGCTACCATGTCTTATTTGGATCTCAGGTAACCTAGGTAGGGTTTCCCTGGAGGACTTTGGGGCAGTGGCACTGGGATCCTCAAGCAAAGGCCCGTGCCCTGAACTAGGACAGGGCAACAAGTCCCAGGTCCACTGAGTATGGGTGTCCTTCCCAGGCCATTGGGTTGTTCATTTTGGGTGCCCCTCACTTACCTGCACCATGCATGATGACTTCAGAGGGCTGGCTGTCCCATAAAGTCGCTTTGCTCCCCTCTGTGCTTCCCTGTTAGATGGGGAACCAGAGCCCACATTCAGTTGGTATCATTTGTCCACCCCGGAGTGGCCTCTCTGGCTACTGAGGTGGCCACAGCATTTGCTTGGCTCAGACTGTGAAGTAGGAGGGACCATTGGGCTTGGGCTTCGTTGTCTTCTGCCTTCTGTATGAGTATTGTTTCTGCCCCCTAAAAGCTGGGTTCACTTTCTCTGAGCCTGAGTTCCTGATCTCTGGATGAAGCCAGGATCCTACCTTCAGGGATGATGGGTGAAAGCATGAAAGCCCTCTCTAGATGTTAATGATGGGGTGCTGGGCTGTGTTCCATTGGGATCCACGGTGTAGGACCTCAGTATGGTTAAACTGCACTGCCTGGCTGTATATGTACTCAGCCTCTCACACAGGGCAACTGAGAGCAGTGTCTGGGGCCCTGTGCTTTCTAGGGGCTGGTGACCTTTGAAGATGTGGCGGTGTACTTCTCCCTGGAAGAGTGGGAGAGGCTGGATGCAGACCAACGGGCCCTCTACCAGGATGTGATGCAAGAGAACTATGGGATCCTGGTGTCCTTGGGTAAGGAAGGCCCTTTTGTCCCTGAGAGGTAGCCTTCAGGGCTTAGCTGTCTGAGAGTAGGCCTTTGGAGCCTCAGGGACAGGCACCCACCCCCCAGGGAAACCCTAAGACTGTCCTAGCCTCTCAGTGGGGCTGGAGAGTATCTGAACCAGGTGGATTTGTGCTATGGAGCTACTGATCCTGCTCCAGGCTCTGTGCTGTACTGTAGGGCAGGCTGAGGCAGGTGTGGCTCCAGCAGGGGAGGGCTGTGGGAGGACGGCAGGGTGGTCAAGGCTGTGCCCAAGGGAAGGGATATTAGAATCTCCTAGAGCAGAGTGAGGTGAGGAGGATGGGAAGGAGGAGAGGATCTGAGCGTGCTGGGGACAGCACAGGGTCCTCTGTGATAGGCACCCTCTGTTTCTCTCCTGGGCAGGATACCCAGTCCCCAAGCCAGATTTGATCTTCCGCCTGGAAAATGGGGAAGATCCTTGGGTCCCAGATAGCCCCCATCCTGAGGATGGAGACATTGTCACTGGTGTCTACACAGGTAAGCGCCTGATCTGTGTGCTAGCTTCTGCCTCTGCCTTTTGGGTCCTCTTGGTTCAACTCGAGAGGCCCAAGGGCTGTAAAGCCCTTTGAAAACCTTAAAATGATTCTCTGTCCCCACCTTGGAGCTGGTGATTTGTTTTTGTAAATGAAGATAGTTGTCAAGTTGTTGGCTCAAGCAGAGACCAGGTAGAAGGAGCCTAGTAGACTGTCAGGGAGGCCTTCTGATTCTGAAACTTCAGCCATTCCTCTGGCTTTTCCACCCACTTGACCATTTCTGCAAAATAGTCTTCTTCAGTCTTGTCTGTCCTTCCCAGAATGCCTCTGACCTGGGTGGGCAGTTGGGACTTTTTGGAGAAGGGATTTGGGAGTATATAAGACATTTTGGGTGGCAAGTTTCTTGGCAGTTCTTGGAACTAGTTCTGTCTTTCTTTCACTTTTCTGAGACCTGCTTTATTTACTTGGAGAATGAATTTGAACTAGTGAGTGCCTGTAAAACCCAGTGCTCTGGGATGCTGCAGCAAGAGGATCACAAGTTCACACTCACCCTGGGCTACGTGGTGACTTAGACCGTCTCAAAATATAAAGGGCCAAGGGTGTAGCTTGGCATGAAGACCCTGGGTTCAATCTCTAGTACTGCACCACCCCCAAAAAAGAGAAAAATTTGAAGTAATTTGAACTGAACACATGGTTTCCAACCTGACCACATTGGACTCATGCTGAGTTGAGAGTCTCAGTGGAGTCTGCAGGTCATGCTCAGGTTTTAGACTGTGGAAGAAATTCTTAGCCCACAAGTATGGACTGGAGTGACATCAGCTGAGAGTGGGGCTTTTAAAAGAAAATTATAGCTAGGTGTAGTGGTGCAGGCCTGTGATCCTAGTATCTGAGAGGCTGAGGCAGGAGAGTCAGGAATTTGAGGCCAGCCTGTGCAGCAGATGAGATCCTACCTCAAAAACCCAAAACAAAAAGAAAAATATATTCCAGTAACACCTGATATGTACTTTATTTTCACCTGTACTGTAACTGTACATGGTGTTCTCCAAGGACATTGGTAGGAAATGCCTATTTATAGACACATTCAGGAAAGCCACCTGGAAGGGAACAGGACACAGGCCAGTGCTAGCCAGTCTCTTAGTGTGTGGTCTAGATGTGCCCCTCTTCTCCATGCCTGTTGGAGAGCCCTGGGGTAGCGCCTTGTGCAGTCTCAAGCTGGGTGACCCAGGTCTCCTTTTAGTGCAGGTGACATGCACTATGTCACCTGTGTACATACCTTGGGCCTGGGGGATCCCTTGGAGGGCTGGCCCTCCCTTTTCTCCTGTGGCCAGTCATAGTGTTGGGGCTGGTGGGCCTGGGTGACTCCTGGCCCAGTCCTGTCTGCAGAGCCATCAGTAGGGCAGGACCCCAGCAGATTTTGATGTGCCATGTGCTTGCTTGGAAGGGATGCAGATGTGGTGACAAAGGCTGGGGGCAGCTCAGGCAAGAGCCTGAGGTTGAAAAGCCTGAGGTTGTCCTTAAGTATAATGACAGCAGTGGCTGAATGGCGTCTCCCTGGGTCCATTCTGCTCACCTGAGCCAGTTGGGAAAGGAGAGTTGCTGGATGTGGGCAGGACGGATGCAAGTTGTTCCAGGATGACGGTTTGCATTTGTAGGTTACAGTCCTGTAAGACACAGTGCTGGTTTACTTAGCTGTGCTCCTTGATGAGTTGGGCCACACGTGGCATTTTTACTCTGGCCACATTCTCCCATTAGGTGCCATCTCCTCACAAGTGCTATTCAGAGCCCCTGCTTGCCCTTGAGCCTGTGCTCTGGGACCCACTCCCCATTTGCCTCCAGCTTTTCATTCCCTCTCTCCTTCAGGTCACTAGAGATTGAACCCAGGACCATCTACGTGTTAAACAAGAGCTTTACCACTGAGCTATATCCTCAGCCTTTAGTTTTAATCTTTAAAACAAGATTGAGACAGGGTCTTGGTAAGTTGCCCAGGCTAGGCTTGAACTTTTGATCCTCCTGCCTCAGCTTTCCACAGCACTGGGTATATAAGTGTGTGCCAGTGTGCCCAGCCCTTCTTACCTGGCTTAGATTGCAGTGTCCTTGCTCCTTGGGAATGCCCAGTGTGGTCACTGGAGAGACTCCTGCTCCTGGTTGAGCCCCATTTCCTGCACTGAAGCAGAGAATAGCGCTGGAGAAACTGTGCCCTGCAGGCCTCATATAGGAGTGTCTCTGGGCCCTGAGGGGTGGCCGTATGTCCATGCAGGGCTGGCCTTCTTGCTCACTGAGACACTGGTTTTTCTGCTGCTGCCTGGCTGCTGTATCCTGGCCACTGAATCCATCTGCCTGTGCCTGTTTTCTTTCCCTTGGGGAGTCCTGCATCCTCTTCTCCTCTCCCTAAATAACCTTAAGTGCCTCCTGTCCTCTCTGCCCTCATTTCCAGACTATCCAGCTCTGATTTTGTCTGTTCCCCAGACCTCTTCTTAGTCTTTGATGTGTACCAGGACTTGAAGTGTGTGTGCTGCCTGTCCACCCTGCAGATTCCCACAGAGTGCCCCAGAGGTACTAGTCATTTTGCGTCCTCCCTGATCCATGGCCCAGGCTGGCTCCTGGGTGGCAGGCAGGTGGCAGTCCCCTGAGATGCTGGCTGCTCTACCGATCAGAGGCAAGTTTATCCTCAAGCATCTGGAATGGTAGCTAAACTTTCCACAAAGCCATGAGGTTCATCACCCCTCCAGGGTCCTCCACACTCCTGCAGACTCTGCTCCACAGATACCCTTTGTCTGCAAACCCTTGCTGGCTTCTTGGCCTTTGTTCCCACTGTCTCCTCTGCTAGGTTCTTGAACACCCTTCACATGGCTGGCTCAGTTCTTAGGTCCCCATTTTGTTGCATGTTCTTTAACCTCTTTGGCTTTAGTCCCCATTTTCTGGGGTGTTCCTGGCATCTATACGCAGTGGCAGTTGCCACAGTCTGCAGGTGCAGTGCTAGAACTGAGCCAGCCCTGCAGGGGCAGCTCCAGAGGGCTGGTCAGTAACCCCTGCCCCCTTGGTGCTGCTCCTGCCCTGCTTGAAGAGAAGAAATAAGAACCCAGGACTAACCAAGCTTAAAAATCATGTGAGAAAGAACAAAGATGGGGTTTTAAAGGCAGTAAGAAGTGGAGACACACTGAAGTGAGAGAACCTGCGATCAGCAAGTAAGTGTAGCTGATAGCACCAGCCTAGTGAGTGTTCTGCTCATGCAGTACACAGCTGTGAGTACCTGGGAGACCTCAGAAGATCAAGGCCTCCTGCTGGGGCATGGCTGCCACTGAATCTCCCTGTTTTAGTCCTATCCAGAGGACCAGAGTTTGGGTCCTGTTTTGCCCTAGACCTTAACGTTTGGTGCAGGTGGAAGGGCACAAAGGTGACACCCTGTGGTGGGCATCTCCTCCCTTGATGCTTATCCTTCCCTGAGCCGGTTTTGAGTCTCTGCCTGGATGGAAGCAGTTCAGTTGGTGGAGAGTCATGAGTGCCAGGGCCAGTGCTGACCTTACTCAGTGATCTCAGGATAGGTTGTCAGGGAGGGAAACCTACAGCTCAGATTCACTTTTAGGCCCAGGCCACCTTGAGCCTACAGGGCAGGCTGTGAAGCCAATGTGTTTGAGGTTCATTCAGCAGCCCTGAGCCACTCTGCAGCAGCTGGGCTAGCATCTTTCCATCCTATGTCCAGGCATGGGCACTTACAGGTATCTGGGGGCTCTGCTGTCAGGGCCACCAGTTAACAGCATGAGGCAGATGACTTCCTACACAGATAAATCAGGGCCTGGATAGAAGCAAAGGAGGCTGTTGTGCTTGTGGTCTTCTGGGCGACATGGAGGACTACCTTACTGTCTTCAGGAACCTCTAGGCTACAGGCCCTCTCTTAGGGAGCCTTGACTCTACACCAAGAGCTGGTGACAGGGCAGCACCATGATGGCTAGTCCTTACCCCCTTCTTGTCCAAGGGCACAGGGCTGGTTAGCGGACTGTCTAGGGTTAGGAATTGGGACCCAGCCTCCTGGAGAAAAGGCCGTTAGGGATATTTGACCACACGAACCTGGTGGTGGGAAAGTGGCACAGCCTGTTACCCAGCAGAGTGAGCTACAGCAGCGTGAACAAAAGGAGTACAGAGTATAAGCAGCAGGGGGAGCCGTGGGGATCCACAGTGAAACACAGCACTTGGTTCCCCTGTGGGATAGGAATACTGTGGTAGCACCGTTGTAGGCACTTCCTACCCACTTATTTATTCCTTGCAGCAGGTGCACAAAGTGAGATTTCAGGTGCTACTATAAGCCATTTTACAGATGGGGAAAGCTGACAATAAGTGACTTACCCAAGGTCCCATGGCAAGTAGTAGAGGTGGAGTTCAGGCCCCAGCAGAGCCTGTGCCCTTGAACTACCCTGGAGAGTCAGCCAGGAGGAGGTGGTAAAGGGACCCCCTGGCCCTTGCAGAAATGAGCTGAGCAGGATCAGCTTGCAGGAGAACCACTGGCATGGAGCAGAGTTCTAGTGGCTGATAATCAAGATCAGTACTGAGAGAGCTCAGTATTGAAGGGCAGACCTTCAGAGACCAACACTGCCAAGCAGGAGTCACTTTAGAAACAGCTGTGGCTCGATGTCAGCACTTAAGGCAGGAGAAGTCACTGTGGCCACCGGAAGTGTTTAGTTCATTGCTGCGGCCCCAGCTTGGCCAAGGAGGCCTTTGTTTGGACTTTCCCTCCACCAGCTCTTGTTTATTTGCCCCTGCACCATGTGCAGAAGCCTGTTTCCCTGGGATCTCAGTGTCCTCAGCATCCTCATGGCTGAGCCTGGGAAGGTTCTCCCTCTCTAGACAGCTGACCCTGAGCCCCTGACTTGCCTTTGCATTTTATCCATAATTCCCTATAGTCCATTTGGATCTTCCCAGAGGCCTTGCTGATCACTGCCCAAGATCAGGTCCTTGGAGCAAATGTTAGGCTCAAGGGAGGTGAAATGCCAGGCCCATCCCCAGGGTGTGCTCCCTCCCTGTTCTAGGTGGGGCCACTGTCCTCCAGCTGTTGAGATACAGCCCACACCCCTCCTGATCTGAGCACCCTGTCTGCTCCAGCTGGTCTCTGATGAGTAAAGCTAATAATGCTTCACCTGGACCCGAAAAAGGCCTTTGGGTCTGAGATCGAGCAGCCTTCCTGGGAGCCCTGCCCCAGGAGTGGCTGTTACACTGGATGTTCCACTCCAGGGCCTAGACCTGAAGACCTTGGGCCACTTTGGCAGCAGAAGACAAGAGAATAGAACCTGACCTTGGGATAAAATGGCCCCCAAGTCTCCCCTGGGTCCCTTCGCAGCGGCCCAATACTTCCTGAGTTTCATCCTGGGATACAGCCAACTCTGACTTCCCCAGGACTCAGGTACTCTTCTTCTCCCTCCTTGGGTGTCTGCAGTGGCCTGTGTGACCCAGCTGCATGTTTATGTACAGCCTCACACTTGTCCTTGTCTGTGGGCAGGTGGCCATGCCACCTCCAGGACTGGGAGTGAGGCTTTTAGGTATCTGTCAGGATTGGTCCACTTTGGAGAGCCCTCTGGGGTATGGCAGGGACAATCTCCCCGTGAGACCCGGCTTTCTTCTGCTCTCAGACTTGGGGGAAGGTGCAGTGGAGGTGTCTGTGCCAGGCCTCCACTGGGCCTGGGGTCCAGCTCATTGAGGCAATAGGTACATCAGATGGTCACTGATCCTTGACCAGGTCGTGAGGGGCACAGACTGACCCTGTCAGAAACCTGCTAGGAAATTCTGCTTGTGAGTTTCCCCTACCTTAGGGGGTGCTAATTAAATAATACTTAAGAGTAAGACTCATCAAAGACAGCCTAAGAGCTTTTGATCTGACCCTGAGCCCAGACCACCCATCCTTCCACCAGCTCCTCCCTGCCCTGAGGGGTGTACCAGCCTTCCTGGATATGGGGAGGATTTTGGCCAAACAGGGCACCCAGGGAGGAAGAACTGGGCCTTTTCTGTACCCCAGTGGGGGGGGGCACTTTCCTCAGGTGGCCACAGATGGCAGTTGGTGTTTCTCAGCTTAACAACATTTTAAATTTAAAGCTTATGTTTACTATAATAGTATAATATTTGAACTATACAAAACAAAATATGAAAAAATAAAACAGCCATTTTCTTGTCCTTCTGTGTGATGGATGAGTGTTTTTCATAACCACAGCCAGGCCCGTGCTGATCTGTGGCTTCACTTGGCACTAGACTATTTTCCCAGGTGACTTTGTCTCCACATAGAGAACGTCTACAAAACTAAGGACTAGAGCAGCGCAGCACTGACATAAGGGGTCAGCCCAGGCTTCTGGGACTCTCCCTTGAGGGTGGGACTCAGTGGTCCAGGCTCACCCAGCCAGGTGACAGCCAAACCAGGCCACAGGTTTGGCCCTAAGTGAGGTAAGAGGAGTTTCCTATCCCTGAAATGGAAGCTTGGCCTTCTGCTTGCTGGGATCTGTGGACAGAGGACAGAGCAGGTGTGAAGCTGCTCTGAACACCTGAAGCTCCTGCAGGCTGAGCAGCTCCTGTGTCCCTGAGTGTCTGCCCCATACTCCCATGACCACCCAGGTAGGTTATGGTGGCAGGCTGTGAGTACGCTCATCTCATAAGGGGAGACACCTGCAGACCTGACTCCAGCACCATACTCCATGCTGCACACCTAGTCACAGATAAAAGGGGCATCAGGGTACAGCTCAGTGGAGGGACAAGTAGCTGAAACTTGGGGGTAGTCTCAGTGCACCCACAGTCTCAGCTAGCTTGGGGTTTCCCAAGTGGACAGCAGCTCAGGAAACCCTAGCAGGGAATTCTGGGCTTTAAAGGGAAAAGGGAGCCAAGAACCTGAGTGCACAGCCACTGGGCCTGGTAGGCTGAGACAGGAGGCAGGGGATGAGCTCTCCCATGCCAGCCTTTTCTGGATCTGCCTGGTGAGAAAGAGGGAGCCTGTGCCTGCTGGCCAAGACCCAAGAGGGGGAGGGATGCTGGGCAAAGCTTAGGCCCGCAGGCAGAGGCTGTGAACTGGGCTGCCCTGCCCCCGCTCCAGGCAGATGTGTCCTGTTGTTCTGGGCACAGGACCCAAATTACAGTTTAGCCTTTTGACTCACAGGAGCCTGCTGGCATGTTTACCCTCTGCAGTCTCAGGGTGCCAAGCCCTGAAGGGCATAGGGTGAACTCAGGCCTCCTAAGGCCCCCACAGGAGCACGCCCTTAAGTTCCTAGGGGAAGGCCCAGGCTTTCCTGCCCCTGGGGCAGTCACAGCTGGCTCGGAGCACGGACAGTTTCTTGCCTCAGTAAGTAGGAGGCCTGGATACACCTGCCAGGAAGGGCAGTTCTCTGGGCAGTGCCTGCTGCGGGTTCTCACCCACTCACCTGTCTTCTGGCCTTCAGGAGCCTGGTACTGGACTGATGACTTGGAGGACCACGAGGAGGAAGATGATGAGGACTTCCTGGCAGAGATGGCCGAGGAGGAGAACGAACCCCCGGGGTTGTGGTCTGCGGCCTATGGTGTGGGGGACGTGCCAGGGACATGGGGCCCCGACGACTCCGATTCTGCACAGACTCCAGAGGGCTGGGGATCCGACTCTGGCAACCTCGAGGTCCTGGCTGAGGAGTCCGAGGCAAAGTCCTTTCTGCCCGACCAGGAGCCGGGCGCAAACCTGGTGGCGCCCTGGGCCTACTCCACCCCGGTAGCTGCACCAACTGGGCGGCCCGAGACCACGTGCGATGTGTGCGGCAAAGTGTTCCCGCACCGGTCGCGGCTGGCCAAGCACCAGCGGTACCACGCGGCCGTCAAGCCCTTTGGCTGCGAAGAGTGTGGCAAGGGTTTCGTGTACCGCTCGCACCTGGCCATCCACCAGCGCACGCACACGGGCGAGAAACCCTTCCCGTGCCCAGACTGCGGCAAGCGCTTCGTTTACAAGTCACACTTGGTCACGCACCGGCGCATCCACACGGGTGAGCGGCCCTACCGGTGCGCCTTCTGTGGTGCCGGCTTCGGGCGCCGCTCCTACCTGGTCACGCACCAGCGCACGCACACTGGCGAGCGACCCTACCCGTGTGCGCACTGCGGCCGCAGCTTCAGCCAGAGTTCTGCTCTCGCGCGGCATCAGGCCGTGCACACGGCCGACCGGCCGCACTGCTGCCCAGACTGCGGCCAGGCCTTCCGCCTGCGCGCCGACTATCAGCGCCACCGGCGCAGCGGGAGCTGCGCGGACCCGGGCGGCGATGGTCCGCGTCGGGAACCCAGCGAGGCAGCGCCTGTAGCTGGGCCGGAGGAGCCGGAGACCGCACCCGAGGGATCCGAAGAGCCGGAGGCTGGTGAGACGGACGGAGACGCAGAGGCCGAAGTGAGGGAGGAGGCAGCGGCTGCAGAGGTGTCCGCCCCCGAGAGCAAGAAGGACCCTGAGTCGAGCAGACGGTTCCTGGAGATGGGCAACGGCTTGGACGAGGGTGAAGGCCCCTCTTCGCACCCTCTCGGCTTCCACTTTCCTGTGCACCCCAAGTCCTGGCTACACCCGGACGGCTTCCAGATCTTGGGCCTTCCTGACTTCGGGGAGCGTCTGCCGGCCGACGGGCGCGTCTTGCCCGGACCGCTAGGAACCCCGCTCGCGCTGGCAGAGGGCGTGGGACTGGCCCGAGACCCCTTCGGCGGGGGTGGGACCGGGGCTGGCTTGGGCCTGCGTGTGTTCGCGCCCGCCGTCGGGGGCCTGCTGGCAGAGCCGGCGCCAGCCGCGCTGGCCGAGGAGGAGAGCCCGTGGATCTGCTCGGACTGCGGCAAGACCTTCGGGCGCCGCGCTGCGCTGGCCAAGCATCAGCGCTATCACGCCGGCGAGCGGCCGCACCGCTGTGCCGACTGCGGCAAGAGCTTCGTATATGGCTCGCACCTGGCGCGCCACCGGCGCACACACACGGGCGAGCGCCCCTTCCCGTGCCCCGAGTGCGGAGCGCGCTTCGCTCGCGGCTCGCACCTGGCGGCGCACGTGCGCGGCCACACAGGCGAGAAGCCATTTGTGTGCGGTGTGTGCGGCGCGGGCTTCAGCCGCCGCGCGCACCTGACGGCGCATGGGCGCGCGCACACGGGCGAGCGGCCCTACGCGTGTGGCGAATGTGGCCGCCGCTTTGGGCAGAGCGCGGCGCTGACGCGGCACCAGTGGGCGCACGCCGAGGAGAAGCCGCACCGCTGCCCCGACTGCGGCAAGGGCTTCGGCCACAGCTCGGACTTCAAGAGGCACCGGCGCACGCACACGGGCGAGAAGCCTTTCCGCTGCGCCGACTGTGGCCGCGGCTTCGCGCAGCGGTCCAACCTCGCCAAACATCGGCGCGGCCACACGGGCGAGCGGCCCTTCCCGTGCCCCGAGTGCGGCAAGCGTTTCTCGCAGCGCTCGGTGCTCGTGACACACCAGCGCACACACACCGGCGAGCGGCCCTACGCGTGCGCACATTGCGGACGCCGCTTCTCGCAGAGTTCGCACCTGCTTACTCACATGAAGACGCACCGCGGCATGGCTGGAGTCCCTGGGCAGGCAGGGCCGGCGACCTCTGTGTCTAGGGTCGAGGCGCCCGCCAGGGGGCAGCCCAGTGTCGGGTCCTTGCCGGGGGAGCTCGGGAGCACACTGCTGGAGTTCGCGGGCGGGACGAGCTTCGGCTCCGAGGTCGCGTTTGCAGGGCCCTCGGCTGCCTATGAGGAGAGCTAGGCCACTGGCCCCGTGCCTTGCTCCTTCGGTCTCCGGGCGTTGAGAGTCCCCGTCCTGGGCGCAGTGCCTTCCCCGATGCACTGCCCCTGCCCGTCCCCAGGCCTCGGGAACCCCACCTGCCGGGCCCCAGCTCTCTAGGCGTTGTAGGGAGCGCTCAGGAGAGCTGCACATCGTATGCGGGGGCAGCCAAGGCAGGGCTGCTCCCTGACCCACCTAGACTGCGACATCTCCGGGTCCGACCTGCGAAGCAGCGCGGTTGGGATGGTGGACAAGGCTATTTATTCAGATTTCAATTTGGGTGGCCCAGATAACAAGCGACTTAGGAGTGTGCAGCCAGGTTCAACAGCGAGGGGAGGGCGGGATGGTCGAAAGTCGAGCAACCGGCTGCTCTCGTGGGTCGGCGCTGATGTCTGGGTCACCTGTGGCTCTGGCCGATGAGTTTTTCCCGTTCATCAGTGAGAGATTCAGGGATGCGCAAGGCATTGGAGTGTGTGCGGGAAATTGTAAGAACTGCTCTTCGCAGCGGGGAGGTGTATGGTTTCCAAAGGGCGGGCTTCCTCCCTATCCCAGGAGATGGAGACGGGAATGGGAAAGCTTTTATTCTGACTGTTGACTGTGGGTATTTATTTCCATCTCTTGTAAAGCCTGAAGAATGTGGGGAGAGGAGGAGGAGAAAAAGCCAGAAACCAAATCTGTGGCCTAGGTGAATGGGTTGCAGGTATTAGCAGGGTCCCCAGGGCGTTTGAACCCTTATTGTCTGGCCTCATATTGCCGCTGCCCCGCCCCGGTCAGCACTAATGGGGTAGGTCTGGCCAGCACGGCTGCTTTTTGCCCCTAGCTTCCTCTTTAAGTTCTTTGCCTCCCTGTCTCTGGCAGCTGCAAGTGGCACATTAAGTAACCCAGGGGATACCCTGTGCACACTCCCACAGGCGTGGTCCTTTGGCTGCCACCTCTCCAGGAGCAAGTGGCCACATGGAGCCCTGCCCTCTGGAGTCCACTGCTCAGGTAGCATAAAGCACTGAGGGTGGTCCGCAGCATTTCCCCATCCCATGATGAGGGCTCGATGAGGGCTCGAGAACCTCCACAGGTCCCTTTAACTCTACTTCTGCCACTACTCTAAACACATTATTAAACAGCAAGTAGTGTTTCTGACTAGATTTCCACTCACATGGGTCGGTGGCACTGAGGACCTGGCAGTTCCAACGATGGTGGGAGGGGCTGGGATCTGAGCTCATAACACCCAACTATGTAAGATCCCTATGGGTGGAAATCCCACCTCCAGACAGGGCTACTGGGAGCCACTAGCCAGCAGCTATGGCAGTGGTGGCTAACCTATGATGGCACACGTGCTGTAGCAGGCTGTTTGTGTCACTGACAGCTCCAAAAGGTTTACCATTACTGAGCTAGAGCATGGCTCAGGTGAAGCCCCCTCCCTTCTCACTTTTGGGGCAGGGGCTGGAAAACTGAGATTTTGATTTTCCTCTTAGACCTAGTTTTTCCCTGTTAGTGTAGACATGGCAGTGGGGGCTGAGGACCAGCAGCCAGGCTGCTAGGGGCTGGGCGGGGTAGGAGGCGAGGTAGTGGTGGGTGGGAGGACTAGCCATGTGGTGAGAACTGGCCTGGCCATGTGAGGCTTACAGGCTGGGCTGGTGAGGAAGACAGGGGGACCCAGGGAGGTATCGGGAGCACTGGGCCATGGCCTGTGTCTCCCCTTCTCATGTTTCCTGGGTCACAAGCTTCCAAAAGGGCCAAAGGCTGGGGCAGCTCGGTGGCTTGGGGTATCTTGGGCATTGCCCTACATGGTCCATCCCTGGCAGCATTCATTCCTGACCCTCCTGGGCCCCAGCTGCTTCTGCCCTGTCCTGGATCCATCAGCAGGAGGACCTAGCTTTAATAAAGAGTGGAAAAAATGAACTTCCCGGCTGGACTCTGCTCTGTACTCTTCTTGTAATCAGCAGGTGGAAAGAGGTGCCAACCACCATAGCTGGACATCTTGGGAGGTGGCTTGGGGCTTGGGGACTATGACCTGCTGGGTGCTACCTGCTCACCTGGGCAGGTATGGCAGAGTGTTCAGGAGCACTGTGACCACTTCCCCTGGTCATAATGGAGGCTCCCAGGAGTGATGGACAGCAGAGAGGATGAAACCCAAGCACTAGTAAAAACCAAAAGGACTCATGATATGATGTCTGGAATTTGCCTCAAAACAACAGAAGCCCAGGGAGGGCTAAGCAGGATGTAGATAAAGTAGGTTTGGGTACAAGTTGCCAACTTTTTTTCCTATACTTGGGATTGAACCCACGACCTTCACACTGAGCTACATGCACAGCCCTGTTTCTTTTTTATTTTTTATATTGACATAGGGTCTCCCTAAATTACTGAGTTACTCAGTCTGGGCTTGAACTCCTGTCTCAGCCTCCTAGAATGCTGGGATCCAGCTAAACTGTCATTTCTTAAAGAGAGACGATGGATACAAAGGACTCCGTATCCTATTCTTTCCAACTTAGCATATGTTTGAAGGTTTTCATAATAAATGTCAAAATAAAAAGATTTCCCTAACACATTGCTAATGAAGGGATGCAATGCCAGTTTTATTCTTGTTGTGCTACGGTTGACTGATTTTTCCACACTCACAGCTTTTACAATCTTATCTCCTATTCTGGATCTTCAAGAAAATCCATCTAGACAACTCTTCCTCCAGCCTGTTCAGCCCTGATGGGCCCTTTCATTCTGTAGTCCTTTGTCCAGGAATGCTGAGGAGTGCTATTCTATTACTTGTGGTAATTCCCCAAGCTACAGTTTCTTCCTGGAATTCCTGTGAGCTAAGTGTGGAGATTCTTGTATCGATTGTCTGTGTCATTACTTCTGCTTTCTCCCCCACCCCGGCCCCCCTGGGGGGGGACCTGAGTGGAAGGAGGCACCGCCCACCATAACTGGACACTGAGGTTTCCAGGGAGCTGCACACCTTGGGAGGTGGCTTGGGGTTTGGGGGCTATAGTGGGCGCTACCTGCTCACTCCGTTAGAGTGAGATTAAACCCTACGGTGGTGTGCTAGGCCAAAAAGCATGCTTATTAGCAGCCAAAGCCAATTTCTAACTGATACCTTCAACCACCCCAAGGAAGGTCAGGAGACCAGGAGGAGACCCTGAGGCATAACTTAGGCAAATCACCAGGCTGACGGAAATTTTCCAGAATGGATTGTGGTCACCTGTTCTAGAATCCCCACAGTTTCACGGTGGGCTGCTGAAGATGCATATGGAGGAAGCAGTGATATAGTGGTGGGGGTTTGCTGTCCTAGGCTGGCAGTCATTCTCCTGAATTAGGCTGGAGTTTTGGATGCAAAAAGAAAACCTAATCTGTGCTAAATTAGAAAAGCAAATCCAGAGGAAGAGTTGGGGCAGCTCACTCAGTCAATACAGTCTTCCAGATGGAGCCAAATCCAAGGTGGGCCAGGCACTGGGGACAGAGCTACAGTCTTGCCCAAGGAACTGCCCAGTTGGGAGGACCACCTGGCTGTACCCAGCTCATGTCTAATAATGTGCCTGTTGCTGGAAGCCAGCTGCCGCTGTCAGTACCCTTTCTTTGCTGACACTTTGCTCTGACATCTTTTCCTTGAGATTCGTAGGCCCAGGCAGAAGCATTTTGACCGGCTCAGCCTGGGACACGGGCATGTTTCCCAGCTGCTAGGCAGTGGGGAGTTCCTGGCTCTTTTGACGTCTAGAGTGGGACAAGAACAGTGCCTTTCACCAGCACTCACAACAAATGGACCTAAAAGAGTCAAATACCGTTAACATCCACTCTACTCTAATAGTAACTGATGTGTCTGGGGTAGGTTTGCTGTGGAGTCCTTCCCATAGCATGAGCTACGGCTCTTTCCATTCACACCAGGCTGGATTAGGAGAAGAGCACGCAGAGACAGGCTGGTCTCGGTGAGTGTCTTAATCACTTTTATTGTCACAAGGACAAAATACTGAACACTCAAAAGTCAAAAGAGGAGAGGTTTCAGTCTATAGTCAACTGGTTCCAAGGCCATGGGACAGGGCAAAGGGGTATGGCAGAGGAGAAGCAGCTCATGGCACAGCAATGTTACAGCAATTTAAAGTTTACCAGATGTGAAGAAACCAAGTGGCACTTGGAAAAATGGAGGAAACCAAGCTTTATTATGCTGCCAGGCTGGACACTGGACAGTCTGCAAGAAATCCTGTCCAGGCTCCTGCCTGAGCTGCCAGTATAGGGTTGAAAGGCCCAGGAACATCCCTTTTCTTCCTTGCTCCTTGTACACGGTGCTTTTTGGCTGAGCCTAACTGGAAGCCAGAGCCCTAGTAATGGGGAAACTGGGAGGAAATACAGGATGTAGCATCCCAGCTGCAGCAGCACAAGAGAGAACACTGGGGACAGGGAAGAAGGGACTTGCCTTCAACAGTTGACTCCACACAGCCAGACATGGTGCACATGGCAGTAGTCTCAGCACTGTGGAGGCTGAGGCATGGGGTTCAAATTTTTGAGCTCAGCCTGGACAACTTAGAGACACTGTATCTCAAAATAAAAAAATAAAAAAGGCTAGGGATGTAGCTCAGTGCAAAGGCCAGAGGTTGAAACTCCAGGAACAAAAAAGGAAAAAAAAAAATCCACAAGTATCCATGGTTATCCCCACAGGAGAGGGGGTTACTGACACCAGGATTTGTGTAAGTGGTTGGCTGGTCCCCACTGTGGAGCTGAATCAGCCAGGTGTGACCCACAGGTGAAGCTATCTGCTGGTGACCAGCAAATGCTGTGATGTCTACACAGCAGGGAGCAAATGGATGGTTCTTGGGCTGTCCTTCCCAGGGATCATCTCAATCTGTGGCTTGCTGTGTCTCTTCTGGGAATGTTGTTGGCCAAGGGGACCACAGAACAGGGTGGAACTACAGCACATCTGTCTATGTCATCCTGGACATCAGTTAGCTACTTCATCAGAGGCTCTTTACTGTCCTTGACCCTTGCAGTATAATCACCCACAGGTGCTTTTCAAAAATTGAGATGATATTTACATAACATATTTTGAGCATTTCATTTACACAGAATCATACAAGAGGCAGTGTTGGTGCCTGGCATAGTCACCTAGGACAATGTTTTCAAGGTTCACCCACGCCAGAACATATACCAGTATTTTCTGTCTATGCCTGAATAACATTCCATTGTGTGAATTTATGCGTTATCCCAGTGTATTTATGCATTCAGCTGTCTTTGGATATTTGACCCATTTCCCTCTTTTACCATTTTTGACATCTCCATACAGGTCCGTGAGCATCTGTTTCAAGCTTTGGAGGTACCATCTAGGAGCTGAACTTCTGAGTCATGTAGTAATTTGGTTTAACTTATTGAGGAACTGCCTGTCAACCTAAGTTTAAAAATCAGTGCTCTAGCTTGCATCTCTTCTCTCTCTCCTTTTTTTTTTTTTTGGTGTATGTATATGTGTGTGTGGTAATGGGGACTGAACCCAGGGCCTTTGAATTGAGCTACATCCCAAGCTCTTTTTCTCTTTTACTTTGAGACAAGGTCTTGAAAAGATGCTAAATTGTCCAACTTGGAGTCAAACTTGTGATCCTCCTGGCTCAGCCTCTCAGAACAAATGCTGGGATTACAGGAGTGTGTCACTATCTTGGCTATATAATTTTATATTTAAACCAGGACCCAATAAAATTCCACAAATTATCTTTAATCCATGCCTTTTAATTCTCTTTTACAGTATTGTAACAGAAAATGCTCCCCCTCCCCTGCTGCCAGTATATTTCAGTTTCTTAGTTGTCTGGGTAATAGTTCCTGTTCCAGTTCTGGTTGCTTCTGTCTCTTAGAAATGCCTGGTTACTATGATGCATAGTTGGTCACTATGATGCACATTGTATAAACCAATCCCCATCTGACAAGCCATCTTGCCTCTGTACTTCCTGCTTGCTTATCTTATATAAGACCTAGACCCCCTAGAGATTGGGGCCTGATATCCTGGGAATGATCCCAGTCAGTGCCTGTCGACATAAAATAAATCTGCCTCCAAATCCTGGGTGTTGTTTCTGTGTTTCTCCTTGCCATTGCGGTACCACCTCTTTCTTGCCTTCACATTTTTGAAGCACTTACTTGTTGAAATGTGGACCATTTGTCCTGTAGAATTATCCACATTGTTGAATTGGTTGAGTGCTTTGTTGTTTTATATATATATATATATATATATATATATATATATATAATTATCATTTTGGTACCAGGAATTGGGCTCAGGACCTTGCTCTTGCCAGGCAGGTGCTTGTGCCACTGAGCTATATCCCCAGCCCTGTTGTGATATATATATATTTTTAAAAACTTTGTGTTTCTTTATTCTCCTTGTTTATAACAGGTGGGCAGGTTGACACCACCACCTGCACTTTCTGATCAATGTTTACATCAATGAAGTTAAAACAGAGTGCTTGTGTTTCTAATTATAAGCACGCAGAGCTGGGCATCGTGGTGAGTCTGCAATCCTAGAACTCAGGAAGTTGAGGCAGGAGGATCGCCATGTGTTTGAGACCAGGCTGGTCTATACAGCCGTTACCGCCTCAGCAGAAGTGTCTCTTGGACATTTTGGTCTCCAAGAACATCCAGTATAAATGTTTTCAGATCTACTTCTGTGCCCTCCCCCAACATGATGGCACACAGCCTCCATTGGTCATGACCATCTCCAAGTGTTAGGAAGTGTCAGACTTCAGATTTCTACAACTTTGAGGATTAAGTGCAACCTTCCACCATGTGCAAGTCCAGCCCCATGAGACCTCAGCTGGACATGGTTTCCTGGTCCATCCTGTTATCCTTTGTGGGTAGAAGCACTGAAATTTGTGTAGGTGAAAGGCCCTGACCATGATCATGCACAGCTCGGACCACACTGCCCCAGGCTGGTGTCTCCTTTCCAAATATGAGCCGTTCCCCACAGCTGTTCTGTGTGGTACTGGGAATTGAATCCAGGGCCTTTACCCTCATCCTTTTTATTTTTTATTTTGAGATAGGGTCTTTCTAAGTCTCTAAATTGCCCAGGCTGGGCTTGAGCTTGTGTTCTTCCTGCCTCAGCCTCGCAGAGAGTTGAGATTACAGGCATGCGCACCACATCCTGCTCATGTTTAGAGCAGAACTACTATATATATTGTGCCGCCTTAATTCTTGACATTTAGTTCATAAATAAGGACTATCTTCTCTCTGTGAATAATGTAAATGTTTGCAGATAAATCTAAAGTCTTGTTAAGACAACATAGGTCCCCTCCTTTGAGGAAACCTCTTACTAATTAACCATGCAGTTTTCCAGAATTTAGATTCACCCACAGTAGCTAGAGAGGAAATATGAGAACTATCACTTTCTTAAGGGATTGTGAATTATACAGGCTTGAAATAATGCTAACAAAATGAACAGTAAGTTCCCAAGTGGAAAAATACTATCTTTAAAAAAAAATGGTCAGAAATTAGGATATCAACTTGCTGCAGGCCTGTGGCCTTCTTTAGGGAATATACCACATTCAGAACCTATAGACTGTTCTGTATTGTTGGGTTTGTGGATTTTTGATATGTTCGCTTTTTAAAAACACATATGTATTTTTATTGTGTAGAGCACACAGGCAACTTTCACCAAAACTGAGTCCTATTTTACATCTTTGAGTGTAAGCTTCAATTTCTATTCTAAATTAGACTGTGAACATTTTAATGGGTATGTTAATTTAGGTTACTTTATCATTTTGAAATTTCTTCCACCATTTATTTATTTTAATTAATTAATTAATTAATACTGGCAATTTATTTGAACAGGCAGGGCCAGCAGGGTCTTTGCACTGAGCTACATACATTGCCAGCTCTTTTTTGTGTTTCACTTTGAGGTAGGGTCTCACTAAGTTGCCTGTTAGAAATTTAATTGTCTAAATGTAAGTTGTTTCCATTTCTTTCCTGCTACTAAATTGTGAAGAAGCTTCATCTACACACATCTTCAGACAATCATTTTGATAATAACCAATTGCTAGAGTAGACTTTTTACTGTTGATGCAGAGCAGCTTCCAGAAGGGAAATGAATATTTCTCTAAGTCTGTACTTATCCTGAATATTACAGTGTTTTATCCTTTTAAAATTTTACACTTAAAAAATTATCTAGTATATATATATATATATATATATATATATATATATATATATATATATTTAAATTGCTGAGTTGCTAGGAATGATTTTAATTTGTACAGGTGAATTTAAAATGCCACACCTGACGTTGTCACGATGATTAGAAGCGGCGGCGGCAGAGCCACCGCAAAGCACAGGTATAGAATC
This sequence comes from Dinomys branickii, assembly GCA_004027595.1. NCBI lineage: Eukaryota > Metazoa > Chordata > Mammalia > Rodentia > Dinomyidae > Dinomys > Dinomys branickii. The sequence goes on along the minus strand of PVLD010005398.1, from coordinate 39,757 downwards.
ACCTTGGGCCAGCTGTCCATTTTGGTGAACAGTGTCTTTCACAAATAGAGTGCTCTGTTTTTAGCCTGCCAGTTGCACAGATCTACTCATCATTTTGAGGGTTAGAGGAAGTTTTTCTAAGTCCAGAAAAATCGAGAGTCTCTCACTTAGTGTAAGTACATGAGGTGGTGTTTTTAGTGCCAGAGGTTTTAAAGGAGTTGACTGAGTAAGGTCAAGCTCTGCTGCTCTTGAAAACCAAATGTCTGCATTATTTCCTGCTACAACAATCCTCTCTGGAACTTGCACACTATCACACTAGCATTTGGAACTTCTTCTTGGAATCCTTGTTCCAGGTCAGCATTTGGTGGTGCTACTTTTAATTTTTCCTAGAATTTGACTGATTTCTGCCACCTCAGCAGCAGTGGGAGAAGGAAATGCAGCCACAGCAACCAAACACCTACCAAGTACTGCTCGCTACCTGGCACTGTCTGCCTTTGTGCTTCACATTAAATCTGTAGCTGGCCTCACTGTGCATAGACTGGGCTTCGCCACTTTTGTCCCCTCTGGAGAGTCCTGGAGGGGGCACCCCCCCCCCCCCCCCCCGGCTCCTCAGGGGAGTGGCTGAAGCCATTGGCTGAACTCCTGGGGCAGCCTCAGGCCCTATCTAGTGCATAGTCTGCGTTTGCCACAACCCACTCTCTCATATACTTGTTGTTCACTTATAAATTGTCTTTTATTGATCTGTTTTCGTTTCTCTAGTGGAGAATGGTGATGCTGACCTTTCCATTGATTTATAAGAACTATTTATAAATTAAAATGATAAAGCCTTCATTTTTCATGTATGTTACAAAGATCTTTTCTTAGTTGTCTCTAAATTTTGCTCTCATTTTTAACCAGAAAGGGAAAGCTTTGATTTTCTAAAAAATCAGTTCTTAGCTTAATGAGTTCTCATTTTGTTGTTATTTTCTCCCATCCATGTTTTTTTTTAAATTCTAAAATCCACTTATTTTTAAGAGTTTACTTTTGATTTTTAAAATCTAGCATCTAGCCAGGCATGGTGGCACATGCCTGCAATCCCAGTACTTGGCAGGCTGAGGCAGGAGGATTACCATGATTTTGCAGCTATCCTGATTTATATAAGTGAGTTCAAGGCCAGCCTGCACTACACAGCAGACCCTGTCACAATCAATCAATCTGGAACCGAGGTAAAATTTTATTCATTCTAATGGTGAGCTTCAGCCTTAGAGCTCACTACTTGACTGAACATTTTATTCCCACCAGCCCCAGGGCCCCTTTACTGTTCTTTACAGAACTGTTTGTTCCAGAACTCTTACCCAGCAACTTGGGATCTTTTTTTTTTCTTCCCTTTAATTTTTAATAGTGAAAACGTCAGCAAGGTGCGTACCTAATGGTCAACACAAGTACGTCTGTGAGAAAGTAACATACACTTCTCTTTTCATTTGAGTGTTTTGATTTACTTTCAATTTTCATGCATTGCTTCTTAAAAGCGGGGCACCACTCGCTTGTAACGCCAGCACTCTCACAGGCTAAGGCAGGAAGATCTCCAGTTTAAACCCAGCCTGGCAACTTAGCGAAATTATCTCAAAATACGAAAAAAAGAGGGAGAGGAGCAGCGGCTGCAACAGAGGTTGGGGACTTAGGGCAGTGTAAAAGCCCTGTTTTCAATTCCCAGTACAGCGTTGAATAACAATTCCTTGGCTGGGATAATTCCTTGGCTGGGTTATATTTTTCATCAGCATGAGCGTAGAATGGAGGAGATGTGGGAAAAAGGAATGGTAGGGATGGCGAAAAGTGAAGGATGACCTCCTGTGCGCGGGAGGGGACGTGGGAGGGAAGGAAAAGCACAGGTGGAAAGGAAGAAGCCAACTGGGTGGTTGGGACCGTGGGACCTACAAGCCCCGCCTCTTATGGGCGAAACCCCCTCGAGGTCTTTGTCGCGGACTCGGAATCGTGGGCGGGGCCTCCTGGGTCCGGGCGGGCTCCCTGCGCAGGTGCAAGCACCTCAGGTAGGGGGTAGAGGCTCTGTTGGGTCCCCCAACTCTCCTGGGTCCAACGAGGCAGAGCCTAGGAACGGGAGTCTCAGAGAATTCCTCCTGTAAACCTCTGACCGAGACCTGTCAGAGCTTCAAAAAAAGAGGTCGAGGACTCCTGGGAAAGGAGCTTATAACCCGGGGCCGAGGCTGAAGGATTTCACCGCCCTCCGAAGCTCACGGAGACTGAGTCCCTCGGCAGGGCAAAGGGAGCAGAGGGGGTGCCCGCCGAATTGTGTGAAAGGCCACCGCCCCGGTGGGACGCGGAATGCTGCAGCTGAGGGAAGCTATTGCCATCCGCTCACCTTAACCAGCACCTCTGCCTCCCCACTTCCTTTGATTCTAAGTCTCTTCAGACCCTGCACAGCCCATGTCAGGCCCAGGAGATACGCTGGTTTCCTGCTTTCCTGACCTCACAGGATACACAGCTCAGGGATGTTTCAGGTTGTCTCTTTTAAAAGAAGGTGGTGACTACGGAGGTCCTCAAATGGAAGTGTCTAGGATCAGTAAGTTGTGAAGAGAAGTCAGACTTCCTGTAAAGGTGTTCACACAATCCAACTGGAACAACGTTTCAATTAAGAGATGCTGAAGATTAAAATTAGACCTATATCTCTCACCATGCACTAAATTAAAATAGAAATGGATCAAAGGTCTAAATATTAAAACAGTAAGTCTACTGCAACACAGAATAGGTAGAACTTTTGAATACTTTGGTGTAGGCAAAGAATTTATGAACGAAACCCCGTTCACACAGAAACTATCACAAAGAATCAACCGGGATCCCATCTTATTAAAAAGCTTTTGCACCCCAAGAGAAACCAACAGAGTGAAAAGATAGCCCCCAGTATGGGAAAAAATTTCTTCCAGCTGTTCCTCAAAGGACTACTATCTAAAATATATAAAGAACTCAAAAAAAGCAAAAAAAGCAGATCCCCCAATTTAAAGACCCAATCCAAAAATAGGCATCTAAAATAAAGACACTTCTCAGATGAAAAAGTAGAAAAGGCAAATACATGAAACAAATATTCGATATCATTGGTCATTCGAGAAATACAAATTAAAGCAATGCTGAGATTCCACCTCACCCCAGAAAGAATGGCTATTATCAAGAAATTAACCGGGAACAAATGCTGGCAGGGCTGTGGGGAAAAAGGAACCCTTAACTGTTGATGGGAGTGTAGAATGGTGCAACCACTGTGGAAATCAGTGTGGAGATTCCTCAAAAAAATCAAAAACCAGTTCCATTTGACCCAGCTATTCCCCTTCTTGGTATCTTTCTGAAAGAGTTAAAAGCATCATATCACAGTGATATATGCACGTCCATTTTTATAGCAGCACAATTTGTAATATCTAAATCTTTGAAACACCCCAAATGCCCATCAACAAATGAATGGATAACGATGCGGTTTTATATACAGTGGAGTGCTACTCTGCCACAAAGGAGGATAAACTGGAGACATTTTTAGGTAAATAGATGGATCTTGAGACCATGCTTTTATGTGAAGTGAATTTGACACACGTTTAAACATCACACTGTGTCTCTGGTGTGAGAAAGAGTAAATAAGGCCCAAAATGTATAATATTGTGAAGTAGGAAGAAAATGTTCAAATGGGAAGGAGAGGAATGGGAATGAATGGTAAAGAAAAATAGAGGGAAAAAACTGGAAGCAAAGCTTCTGTCAATAAGGAGGGGAACAAGGACTGAAGGGAGGGGAGGGCAACGGGGCAAAAAGAAGAACCAAGATGTATCATGTACAGGTACAAATTCCTGATGATGAATGTGGTCATTATGGATAACAGAAGTGTGCCAATAAAATTAATTTTAAAAAGAAATGTGTAACATTTGTCTATATCCAAAGACATGCAGATAAACACGTATATAAAATATTTTAGCAGTACTCCTCAATGTAAGAGTTATAGTTGTATCACATTCCTGGTAGGGAAGCCACTAAAATAAGGATAGGTGGATGCAGGGAATGAAAATGTGAGTTCTCATAAGGAAATCCAGATAAACACTAACAGGACACCTCCCGTAAAGTTGCCCAGATGTGCTGAAGGAAGCTCAGGAAAGCGGTCACCCAGCGCTCTGGGAAGGGAGTTGGGTGGCTGCTCAACCCTACTGAGAGTCTTTCTTTTCTGTATCTCAAACTTTGAGCTATATGAATATATCATTGAAAAGAATTTCTTAAAAAGGAGGTGATGTCAGCCGTTGGGCATTATATGAAGAGTGGAGACTGGGAATTAAGTGTTGAACGTGGTGATTCTGGTGATCTAACTAGAGAAGTTTCTAGGGAGTGGTTAGTGAATGCTTGCTGGGTGTGAGTCCAGACAAGAAAGGGATACCCAGCAGCATGGTAAGGAAACCAGACACTCTGAAGGGCCCTGCTGGTGCAATAGCAATAGAATCTCAATAAATTATGTTAATGTGTAGCTGGGTTTTCTAAAATCATTTGAAGTTATCAAATGGCTGGGGGTTCTTTTGCTCCATTTGGATGGAAACCACGAACTAGCAAACTGCGGCTCTCCCTTGATGTTAGTGGCTCTGGGTCTTAGGTGTTAGTATTCTTGACTCATAGTTACAGCTCTGAGCTTTTGAGTGCCAGCGCCTCTTAAATCTTAAGGTTACAGCTCTGTGCTCAGCTCAGTGTCGCAGCTCCTGCCATCTCTCAGCTCCTCCATCATCTCCTCAGCAGCTGGCGCTCTTACCCCCTTGGCAGCTTTCTGGAGCTCTTCTAGAAGCTTTTGTTGCCTTTCTGGGACTCTCCCTCTGGCCTCCGCTGCGCTCATGTTCTCTGGATCTCTTCAGAGAGAACAGCCCTGAGCGTTTCCCGCTCATTCCTGCTCATTCCTAGAGCAACGTACTGCCCCCACTCTACACAATACAAGAATCACAAGTAGGCAATAGGACCATCCAGGTGAGGCTTTTATTGGAACCTGCACTGCTGCACAGCGGAAGCGCGCACCAGAGGGAAGGAACGTTCCTATACAGAGGGGCTGTTTCCTGCACATGTGCACTCTCCTGTGTATCATGGTCCTATCTGGGGGCTTTTAGAGTCGTGATGGGAGTGGGGTCACCCAGAAAGGTTACAGGGCAGAGTCACCCAGTGAGGCTGCAAGGCAGGATCACCAGGTCTAGGTCTATTCCAAGCCTGCTATAGCCAAGGCAAGTATCTCCTGTGGAGCATCCAGGACAGCTGCAGCCGTCATGGTAACAAGTTGACTAAAGTCAGGGAGAAGTGGATGCTTGGTTAAGAGCTGCTGCTATTTTCACAGAAATGGCTGGGCTGAAGCTGTGACCCCACCACTTGCCAGGAGCTTCCCACGAGGGTGGAAATGTTTGTCTTTGGGACTTGGGGATAGGGCAGCGGGACCTAGTCCTTCCCTGCATTTTGCCCTGTCAGATGCTACAGTAGCAGCACCGGAGTGGACCAGAGTGGTAGAAGGGTGTTGTGCTCCAGTCAGGGCTGCAGGGGTGGGGCAGGGGGCAGGCTAGAGGGTGGCTGCCACACGGCCCGAGGGGGCAAGAAGATGCTGGAGCTCACTGCCCTGGGCATCAAGAGGAAGGGGCATGCCAGCTGTCAACTGAATCATACCTGTCTGTCACAGGAAAAAGGGAAGCATCGGGCTTTGTTAGGAAAATGTGCAATGTCCAGGTGACAAAATAAAATGACATCTCATAGTGAGATGAAAGCAGAGTGACATTCACACAGGAGAAAGCAGGCATAGCATCGAGGTGTCTAGAGGTATGTGCTGCTTCTCGGTGCCCTGGGGCCTGGCTGGGGGCCACTCAGCCCAAGTCATTCTGATCAAGCCAGGGCTCTGGAGTTTGGGCTAGCTCTTCCCATTAGGTCATTTGCTTTGGTGGCCTCTAGGACATGGGGAAAGATGGTCTCTCAAGAAAAGTATCTCCACTCAGCCCTCAGGACTACCAGGTTAAGGGCTCCAGAAGAAAGGTCTCCTAACTCCTTTGGGTTGCAAAGGGAAAGGCCCAAAGGGAAAAGTTGTTTGTGACAGTCAGTAGAACCCAGTGAATTAGAACGTGTGGGACTTCCACTTTTAGCTGGTCCTTGTTACCTGGCAGCAGTAAGGAGGGTTGGGTAAAACAAGCCCAGACCAGCTGCATACTTAGGGAAAGCAGGTACATGAGCTGAACTCCAACAGTGAGATTACATAGTAAGTGGTGTTGAGATAATTAATTATCCACTGGGAGTAGAAGCATTTCTTTTAACATTCAGAAATCCGCTTAATGTGAGAAGTATAAAAACATTAGGAAAAGCATAGTGGGGTATGTTCATAATTATAAACATTGGAGAATACATCTGTGACCTCGGAGCTGGAAAGGACTTTCACAAGCAGCACACAAATACACAGTATTTTTTACCTTTCACATAGGATAATATTTTATATTCTCAAATTTGGCAACAGTTAAGCTACAGTACCAAGCAATCTTGGCCATGTGATCACATTTTCTTCTGGGAAGAGCCCCTCAAGCGAGTCTTCTGCTGTCTATTGAGAACATTTTCCCCAGCTCATCGTTCCAGAGGTTGGTTTTAGTCTATATTTTCCCCCAAAGCTTCATGCATTCATAGGTGGGGCTTTACAGAGGTGGCTGGTTCCAGCAGGTATGACGCTGGGATTGATTCATGGTGCGATGCTAGGATTAAGGGTGCCCTACCCTGGGTATGAGAGCTACTGCCCTACGGGAGGGTAGCCTGGATAGAATATAAGGTACAGAAAGGGCTGCTCTGGTTGCTTGCTGCTTGCTACTTCCTGCCTTCTGCCTGCCACAGCCAGTTTCTCCTCTGTGATGTCCTTCTGCCATGCCATCCTGCCTTGGAGCCAGCTCATTATGGACTGAAACCTCTACAAACTGTAAGGTACAATAAACCTTTTCTCCTTTAACTTTGGGTGTCAGGTATTTTGTCTTAGTAATGAGAAAAACAACAAAGACATCACCTGAGCCAGGTGTGCTGCATGCCTGCAATCCCAGCACTCTGGGAGGCTGAGGCAGGAAGAGTGCAAGTTCAATTCCAGGGGGGAATTTAGTGACTTAGTAAGACCCTGTCTCAACATAATGGGCTGGGGATATAGTGCATTGTGAAGGCCCAGGATTTAATCTCCAGTTCTGCAAACACAAACACACACATACACCCTGGCGTCTTCCTCCACTTTAGTCTCATCTGCACTTTTTTTTTCTGGCCCATTTTAGTCCTTCATTATCAAAACGACCAAAGCTGATCTTCACGCTGTCTCCTCCCAGGAGGTCTGTTCACATTCCTTATTTCTACTTCACAAGGCTGCCTCAGCTCTCTTGTGCTGACAGACTTGAGCCTCATCAGCCATCGCACTGACCTCTCTGTAGTGTCTTGTATATTCTGCTTTCCTTTGAGAACTCTTCTGTTGTGTTTATATTTAACTTTGTAATGACCTCTCTCAAAACCAGAACATTATTCTTTTGTACCTTCATAGTTTCACTCCTAATCCTAAGTACCCTTGGGGTCTGCATCTGCAGGTCCTGTATCTCCAACTTCAACCAACCATGGCTTGAAAATGCTTGAAAAAAATTGCACCATACTTAACATATGCTGAATTTGTCTTGTCATTGCTCTATAAACAGTACAGTAGAGCAACTATTTATATAGCATTTGTATTCCAGTAGGTATGATAAGTAATCAGGTGAGGATTTACAGCAAATGGGAATATCTGCATAGATTATATGCAAACATAACATTTTATTTAAAAGACAAGCATCTGTGGATTTTGGTGTACCTGGGAGATCCTGAATGAAGGACCACTGTGTTTGTTTTACATATTTTAAATCTAAAGCACCTGTTTTGACTTGTCTATTATCCTAGTTTTCCTGTATTACTTAAGATATTTCTTTAAAAAAACCCTGTAACATACAAACTTTTAACAAAAAGAAGTGGGGCTGGGGATATAGCTCAGTGGAATAAGCGCCTGCCTAGCAAGCGCAGGGTCCTGAGTTTGATCCCCAGTACCGCAAAAAAAATAATAAAATAAAATTAACAAAAAGAAGTAACATTGACCAAGCATTTATATTAAAAGAAAAACTGTCTAGAAGAAATTTCTTTAATACCTTACAATAACCTACTTAGAGCTGCATTTAACTGAGCTCTGTTGCTGTGAAGAATACAGCTCATGCAGATATGGAAGAGTGATTTGTACATTTTTCAAGTACTTACTGAATACTACTTCATAAAGACATGTACATTAAATCTGAAAAAGATTAATCTCTCAATTAATCTCATTGATTCCAGATTTCACTTTTGTTGCTCTTTTGGCAGGGGTCGTCTAAAGAGAATAATATGCGGTCTGGCTCATGAATCATGTAGCAAACCCAGCCAGGGCTCTGCTGGACATCGAACAGTCTCCACTCTTCAGGTGGCCGATGAGTTTGGGGTGCTTGTTTGGACAGTTCTCTGGGTAACATGACAAGCTGAGCCTCAAAGTGCTTGTCAAAATACTGATCTGAGTAGTAAATCTGCTTATGGATCTTCCACCTGACGCCAAACAGTGTGGAAAACAAAGCAAACGTGCCTGAGAGGAGCTCAGCCAGCCACGTGTGGTCCTCAGGCCAGGGCAATGACTTGACTCCACACCCCCTTTTCTTAAAGTGAACACACCAGTCCATGTTTGTTTATTGTTGTTGCTCAAAAACTCGTGCTGTTGACCCAGCTTCCTCAGTGTTACCTGTACCTCTTCCCTCTGCTCCACTTCTTGAGGTTTTGCCTGGCTCTATCTAAACCACAACAGAAGAAGCAAGCAAAGATACACATTTTTTGAAACTTAGTGTTTTTCAAGTGGTATTGGGATAAAGTTAACACTTTCCAAAGTTGTGTTTTTGAAAAGTATGCATGCATAGTGACTGTTTCCACAATTTTAAGAAGATGGAGTTCAAGGGGCCAGATTTTTAAAAAGCAACACAGACAGGCAGACATGCATTTTTTTTGAAGATATCTGAGTTTTTAGCAGAGCCAGCAGGCCCTGAGTGTAAGACCAAGTCACACTGTGACTTGGGTTGGGCAGCAGTTATTTTAGGAAGTATTTATTGTGGACTTTTGTAAGGGTATCTGGACTACTCATAAATCTTATTCTTTGGTTGACTTGTGGATAGTCTGCTATACAGATAGTTTTACACCTTGGCTAAAGCAGCTTTTCCTCCTCTTTGCCTTGTCTTCTTCCTCTTTCCTCTTCCACCTCCTACTCTTCTTCTTCCTTCTCATACCAGGGCCTGAAGCCAGGCCTGCACACTCTTACATCCTCAGCTGTTTCATTTTGTAAAATTTTGACACAGGTTCTTGCTAAGTAACTAAGTTAACCAGCTTGGGCTCAAATTTGTGATCTTCCTGCCTCAGCCTCCCAGAGTGCCAGGGTTATGGCTGAAGCTGATGGCACTTGTCCTGAACACTGCTGACCTCCCATCTCACCCTGTTCCCCATTCCTGGCTATTGCTGGGCTCACCCTGATCACTTCTCTCCTCAACCCTCCACTCACTGTTCCTTGTGCTAATGTCTCCTTCACTTCTCAGTGGTGAAAGTATCATTTCAAAAACAGCAATGGTAGACAAGCCTTCCCCGAGCAGGCAGTTACCCTCCCTCAAGAGATGGAGAAAACAGGAGGAAAGCTGTGTGACCGTGTGGAGCCTGGAGACAGCGTGAGTGCCATCGGAGTCACCAAGTCCCACAGGAAACTCAGACAAGGACAGATCACTCTGAAGTTAACGAGTGTGAGAAATTAGCCATTTTTTAAGCACTAAACAGTTAACACTGGGGAGAACACCTACAAAGTCAATGAAAGCAAGAAGGCTGTCAGCAAAGAGCCTCAGCGCACTCGAGATCCTAGGACTCACACAGGCGAGGACACCTTTGAATGTATTTGCAAGAAATCTTTTTGTTGGGATTCATACCTCACTGACCATCAGAGGACACACATGAGAGGAACTATGTGAAATAAAGATGTGGGGAAACCTGCCAGAAATCACAACTCACAGATGCACGGAGAACTCACCCATGAGAGGACCCTCATGAATATAAGGCATGTGGCAAAGCTTGCCAAAAAAGCTCCCCTCACAGACTGGTAGAGAACAGAGAGAAGAGAACACCAGTGGGTGTGACAGGTGTGCAGAATCCTAAGAGTTCATCTGAGGAGTCTCACCAGGGAGAAGCCTCAAGGATGTCAGGAGGGCGGCACGTCCTGTGTGAAGTCAAACCTCACTAAACACCAGAACACATACATGTGTGATAAGTGTGGGAAAATCTTCCAGAAATCAGTTTGCTGTCAGGGAAGGAAACCCTGTAAGGGTGCTGAGTGTGAGAAACCTTTCTACTGTAAATTACCCCTAAGTCAAGCGTGGTGGTACATGCTTATAATCCCAACACTCTGGAAGGCTGAGGCAGGAGGACTGCGAGTTTGGGTCAAGCCTGAACAACTCAGTGTACTGAGATTCTGTCTCAAAATAATAAATAAAAAAAGGGATGGGAATTTAGCCTAGTGTTAGGGCTCTGTGTTCAACTCCCAGTTTCATACACACAGAAAGTCATCCCTAAATGTCCACAGGGTGAGAATACAGGAGATAAACTTTACAAATGTACCAAGTATGAGAAATCATGCTCAAATTAACCCTGATCAGACATCAGGGGGTCACACAGGGGAGAACCCTTATGGCCATCGTGAATGTGGGAAAACTTTCTGTGTGAAGGGAAACCTCAGCAAACGCCAGAAAATTCGCACTGGGAAAAAGAAACCCAACAAACCTATGAATAGAGTAAATGAGGCAGATCCTTCTCTGTCAATTTGATCCTTGTCATCCACTACTCAACTCAAAAAGGAGAAACCCTACATATGCAATGAATGCAAGAAGTCTTGCAAAACGTCAGCTCTCCTGCTGGGTGTGGTGGCTTATGTCTCTAATCCCAGCATTCTGGGAGGCTGAGGCACGAGGATCACAAGTTTAAACTCAGCCTGGGCAATTAGTTTAGTGACTTAGTGAAACACCATCACTACACACGGTAATTAAGGGGCTGACAGTGTATCTCAGTGGAAGGCCCTAGGTTCAATCCCTAGAACTACAGGAAAAAAAAAAAATCAGCTCTTCAGTAAACATCAGGGCACTCACCGTGAGACGAGTATACTGAATGTAGGAAGGTGTTTTATGTGAATTCTCACCTTAATATTTGTCAACGAAATCACACAGGAAAGAAGCCCCACTAGAGAATGCAGAAAAGATGTGACTTTCACAAAGTCACCCTCACTAATTATTCGAGAACCCAGAGTTATCAGAGAAACCCTACAAATGGAACGACTGTCAGAAAACTTGTCAGCATAAAAGTCAACCCTGACTACATAAGAGAGCTCCTACAGGGGAGAAACCCTATAAATGTGACAAACGAGGGAAATCCTTCTATGGGAAGTCAGTGTCAGTAAATAAACAGTGAACACATGCAGGAGAAGACATAGAAGCACTGCAAACACAAACTCATAGTAATAGCTGGTGGCAAACTACATGTCGCAGAGACAATGGAATAGTGCTGTGTGGAGAGACACCTCTATTCTTCTACTGGCGTGTCTGGTTGTGCCTGCAGGAGTCAGTGGCACAGTCTAAGCAGCAGGAGCCCAGGAACCACTTGTGTAATAGGGTGGCAGCTACTGTGCCCTGACCCTGTCTGCCTAGCTCATCTGGTTCCCTTGGCAGCAGACTGGGAGACAGCTCTGCTACAGAACCCTGATGTGGCCAGGTTTCCTATTCCTTACTAGTGACTATTTGTACTTAGCATTAGACAGGTAGTGGCCACTACTTTGTTTAAGTAGATTCTGCGTAACTTTTAGGAACAATTTCATCACTGACAGAGATAAAGGCAGAATGACAATGGAATACCCAGGTGTGACCATCAGTCGGATCTTGTAACTCAGGGCTGGTAGGTGCAGGCTGGTGAGCAAATAGACTTTGGCTCTGATGTGGCTCTGTCCTGACTGTGGAAACAGGCCAATGGCCCAGGCTGGTTCATCACTTTGGCAGGAGCTACAGATTTTAAATTCAATGAAAGTAAAAGTAACTTATTTTTAATATACTTATCTCTATAGTAAGAACAAAGCAACATAATTTTAAAACTGCATTTCCTTCATTTTGTTTAGCTAGAGGCATTCTATAAAGCTGGCCATTATTTGGCTGTCAGTCACAGGGCTTATTATACAGTCCTCTCTGAGGCGCTTCACCAACAGCACAGCTAAGAACAGCAAGACAGGACATAGAACCCAGGGAAGGAGAGGAATCAAACTTGGCTTGGAATGTGACCTCAGTTATTTTTTTTTTTTCTGGTACCAGGGATCGAACTCAGGACCTTGCGCTTGCCAAGCAAGCGCTTATGCCACTGAGCTATACCCCCAGCCCCAGATTTGTGACCTCAGTATTAACAGCTCGTATTAACAGCATGTATTCATTTTACTTTTTTTTTCTCTTAAACCCCATATTGTGTCATTAAGCTACAACACACTAGTGTGGGAAACCTTTGTAGATAATCATTTCAACAATATGCTCTGAACTTTCAGTTCCTACCTCAAACTATATAATCAGCTACACAAGTAACCAGACTTTTAATTACTGTTATATAACATTAAAAAAAAAAAAACTGCTGAGCAACAAAAACAGGAGCCATGTGTGATATTTATGAAAAACACAGCATTTCAGCTCAGTGGTATAAAGGGATAAGTTACTCAAATGATGCAGGCCATAAAGTCAATCACTTAAAACTAGCTCCTTATCTCACACCATATATTACCATCAGCGATAATCCACAAATAAATTATCTCTAATGAAATTTATTTCATACACTAAAAAATGTAATTTTGCAGGTCAATGATAGGATAGCTCAAGCTTACACATTTGTTTAAAGCTGATTTCCGAAGCTTAATACGAATGCTTTTAGTATTGATTTCCAATTTACATCACAATTTACACAAAATAAGATCTCTGTAGCAACACCTCAAAATAAGTGATTTACCTGAAGTCCACTTTGGAACTGCATAACTTCTACAAAAGTGTAACTGTTTCACAATGTCTTCAGTTATTACCAATGGAGCATTCTAAGTCAACTGGCTTAAAAATAAATATAATCTCTCAGAAAAGAAACAGTCCAGACATCAAGTGGCCACAAGGTTGGTTGGTTCTGTGGTTCAGTGACTCTATCATCCAAGCTCCAGAATCTTCCACTCTTCCTGTGAAGGTCATGAATAACCCGTAAGCCTTTGCCAAAAGACAGTACCAGGCACCACATCCAGGTAAGGTCATTTTCATGGTAAAGACCCTGCTTTTTATTGCTTGAGTCCTTGAGCCTTTGAGGAAACTTTTTCCAGAAACAACCTGTCAGGTGGGTTTGTTTATTTGTCTGGAATTGGGTCCTATGAGCATTCGACAGCAACTGCTGGCAGTGAGAATGGATTATCATACTAATCAAACCTAACAAGGATTTACTTCCTGCCCCTGAGGAGCAGTGGGTAGGTACCCAGACTGCCAGGAAAGTTAAGGACAGAGTGATTCACACAATGAAATCTGCCACAAGCTCCTACAATGTGTCCTTACTTCCTTCACAAACGAGAAGGAGCAGAGCAAGTGCTTACCAACACTGCCAGATCAGAAAAAGACAAACGATTCCTGTGCTCCACACACGCTCAAATAAAAATCCAAATGAAAAATAGATTAAAAAACAGAAATGGTAATATTTTAAGCACATTATTTCGTTGTGCAGAGTGCAGTAAGTACTAAAGCTATTTCTCACTCTTGGAGAATTCTGGCTTAACAATGTAAAATCATCTATGCGGGACTTTTAAAAAATCTATTTTATACATACTTATCTATCTCTTCTGCTTATTCATCTATAGTTAAAGACATTACATAAAATTTTGTTTTTTAATGGATGACGTAGTTCACTAACAATGATCAAATGCCTATTTATAAATACCAAGGAAGAATACAAATATACTTTATACCTACCACATGTTATTTCAGTGACAATGAATACTACGTGGTAGTGCTACTTGGAATGAGTAATCTTACAATATGAGTTACAAATTCATAGGGATACAAGGCTAAACATACAATTTCTGTAATGTAACATACTAAAAAACAATCCCCTCCCCATCCTGTCTTCCTTGGGAGCTATTTATATATGAATTTAATGCTGCACACTTGGCTAGCTATTCTGATGATTTTACATCTTCTGTTTACACAAACTGTATGTTTGCTCACAGAAAGTATCTTCTGTTTTTCTTTATAAATTTGTTTTCACAACTTTTAGTATTAACAATTTCCAAGAGTAGGTTTCCACATTCCTTGAACTCATAGAATTCCCTGATATGCAAAGCAGTTAGATTCCTTGATGAAACATTCTATCTCATATATAAATATATTCATATATTCTAAGTATTAATGTTTTTTTTGAGTACTGGAAATTGAACTCAGGACCTTGAGCTTGCCAGGGCAGGAGCTGTGCCACTGAGCTATATCTCTGGCCCCTAAATATTAATCGATTTTTAATTCCTGTATATTCTAGTATTTAATGAGTCATATGGTCTGGGTACAATCATGCTTTCTGCCCTGTGAATGTCAACGACTAATGCATGGGGCTTATCCACACTCGCCTGTGTGAGTTTTCAGATGCAGTGCCTCTTCTGTATGGGCTTAGGGTGGGAGTGGGTATTGGTCCCAGGACTTACCCTTCCAATACTATCTGCAGATGCTTAGGCCCTTTGGTAAAACTGTATAGTATTTGCATATAGTCCATGTCATACTCCCAGTTCAGATCACCTCTAGGTTACTTATAATAACTAATACAATGTACATAGTTATTGAGCTGTTGTACTACATTGTTTAGGGAATAATGACAAGAAAAGTCTGCATGTGTTCAGTACAGTTACAATTTTTTACCAAATATTTTTGACTGGTTGAATCCAGATACACAGGACCCATGGATACAGAGAGCCAACCGTATAATAGTGTTTGACTTCTGATAGGAGTTTCTTGCTCAGTGTCTTGAAAGGGCTGTCTGAGGTCTGACTTCAGAGAAGCTGTCCCATATCAACTACATTCACATTCCCTCTCCTATGAATTCTCTGATGGCTATTGAATGCTGACTTGTGATAGAATTTCTTCCCACACTCAGTACATTCATAAGGTTTCTCTCCTGAATGGGTTCTGTAGTGCACAGTGAGGTATGACATCCGAGAGAAGGCTTTTCCACACTCATTACATTCAAAGGGCTTCTCTCCAGAATGGATCCGGTGATGGATGGTGAGATAAGACATCTGGGAGAAGCACTTCCCACATTCATAGCACTCATAGGCTTTTTCACCTGTGTGTGTTCTCTGGTGTCTATTAAGGGCTGAGTTCTGGCAGAAGGTTTTCCCACACTCACTACACTCATAGGGCTTCTCTCCTGAGTGGATCCTGTGGTGGATGGTGAGGTAGGACATCTGAGAGAAGAACTTCCCACAGATGTAACACTCATAGGGCTTCTCTCCTCGGTGGATCCTGCGGTGTCTGCACAAGGCGGAATTCTGGTAGAAGGTTTTCCCACACTCACTGCACTCATAAGGTTTCACTCCAGAGTGTGTCCGGTGATGGATAGTGAGGTAGGAGAGCTGGGAGAAGAGCTTTCCACACTCACTGCACTCGTATGGCTTCTCCCCCGTGTGCACCCTCTGGTGCCGAAGCAGGGCCGAGTTCAAGTAGAAAGTTTTCCCACACTCAGCACACTCATAGGGCTTCTCTCCAGAGTGGGTGCGATAGTGCACAGTAAGGTATGAGAGACGTGAGAAGAACTTCCCACACTCGTTGCACTCATACGGCTTCTCACCTGTGTGTGTCCTCAGGTGGGTTGTGAGTGTAGATTTGCGGCAGAAGCATTTGCCACACTCACTGCACTTGTACAGCTTCACCCCTGTGTGAATCTTCTGGTGGTCATTAAGTGCTGACTTTTGGGAGAAGGTCTTGCCACAGTCGTGACACACATAGGGCCTCTCCCCTGAGTGTGTTCTCTGGTGCTGTGTGAGGTGTGTCTTTTGGCAGAAGGCCTTCCCACAATAACCGCATTCATAGGGCTTCTCTCCTGAGTGAGTTCTCTGGTGTTGGATAAGGTGTAGCTTCTGGTAGAAGTTTTTCCCGCATTCGTTACACTCATAGGGTTTCTCCCCAGTGTGGGTCCTCTGGTGTACTGTGAGCGTCCCCTTCTGGCAGAAAGACTTCCCACACTGGTTGCATTTATAAGGTTTCTCTCCTGTATGAGTCCTCTGGTGAATAATGAATTTTGACTTTTTACAAAAGGACTTTCCACATTCCCGGCACTCATAGGACTTCATGTCCATATGAGATCTCTGATGGCCACTGAGGTCTGACATTTGGAGAAAGGCTATTTCAGACTCATTCCAATTATAGGGCTTCTCCTCCATGTGATTAACAAAAACTGAGTCCTTTTGGAAGGCTTTCTGGCATTCAATGTATTCAAAAGGTTTCTCCAAAATATGCACTTTCTGATAAATACTCTCTTCTTTTACAGCGTAAGCTCCTCCATACTCATCTCCTGGATAGGTTTTCTCAAGCTTAATGTATTTTCCACACCCACTACATTCATCAGGTTTCATTTTTGCATAGCTTCCATCACTACTAATGTATTCTGAAACAGACATTAAACTCTTTTCACAGGCATCACATTTAGAGGCTATTTTTCTTGAAGAAACAGGGCTCATTTCTACACTAAAAGCTTTCTTAGAAACATTACCTCTCTCTTCAACCAGGGTTTTATGGAAGAACATATGTGCACCTTGCTGGACTCTCTCCATCAGGTCATCAGCTTGCCAGACTTCATCTAAAAAGAGGCAAAATGAACCGACTTTTGTGTACCCTCCAGCCCGAAGTACACAATGAAGTACACAATGAGACCGGTATGAAGCATCTCCCTGTGGGGCAGGTGCTAGCTTCATGGGCAGACATAAAGCTCCTCCCCTTCTCTCTGTTCAGAGTAAAACACACACAATGCTCCAGTAGTGGGGAAAGGAAGTGCACTAACAAAAACACAGCACCGTTGGCCTTTGCTACTTTGTAATATTTTGCTCAAAACTGGCTCTAGAAGGTGAGATACAGACAGAGCAATTAATGGTAGACAAAGGATGTTGGCTGGATGGCTCCAGAGAGGTATGAAAGGACTAAGGACACACAGGGCAAACCCACAGGACTCAGCTTAGAGATGAATGCCACTTGGTTCTGCAGCATTTATTGCATTATATCCTTGGAAGAGATGAGTTATCATGTAAGGCACTGTCCCCTCATGCTGGGATTTTTATAGCAGCACTCTGATTACTCTGCATGTTCCACACTACTCTGTCTTTTTTCCAGTAGTGCCAAATACATTTACACCTAAATTTCTTTCTTTTGGGGGCAAGGCAGGATCTCGCTATGTAGTTCAGGTCAGGCTTCAACTTGGTTACATGCCCAGGCTGGACCTGAATTCATGGTGATCCTGTCTCAGCCTCCTGAGGGCTGGGATGACAGGCATGAGCCACTATGCCCTGAGACTTTCACCTAAATTTCATGCTTAGAACCAATGACTAGGCTTCCCCCTCTAAATTCTGCCTCTCTTAGAAAGAAAGTCTTAGAACATCTCTGTCCAATGGGAAGTATATGTGGTCTACAGAGCAGGCCACCCTTCCAAAAGTTCAGATTTATTCAACATTCTAGTGATGCTGTCTTTTAGTACTGAACTCATTTGAATAGGCAATTCCTTTTGTTCCGGTTTGGACAGTGGAGCAGAACTTGCGTGAGGTGATTAAGTGAGCTAGGAGGAGCCTCTATGGACAGCATCCCACCCGTCAAGTGGAGATGACAGCTTGACCTCCAGGCATTTTGTGGGATTACTTGAGTTAGCAAGGTGCTCAAACAGCTTTTGGCAAAAAAACAGAATATGCTGGATAAGTTGAGCAACTATTTTTTCTATGCTAGACATACTGTCACCATCTAATTTCACATGGGAGTTGGTTAGTGTTCACACCTTAAGGACAGAACCCTCAGCCTGCTCCCACAAGAGTGGCTGTCATTTTTACTCATCTTAGAAATTCTGGAGTGAGCATGACTATTGCCTTGGCTGTGACCCATACAAAGTGAAACCGTGCTAACCTTAGTGTCCTGAATCTATAGCTTCCCAGGAGCTACTGCCCCAAATAACAGATAAAAGGAAGGTAGTGTAGGGAATGAAACCCAATAAATAATACTTTTTTACAACCTGGATTCATAATGACTCCAAGTGAGGATGTCACCATTAAAATTATTCTGTCCCAGGAAATCCAAACTATTTGTTGGATGTGGAGAGTCATAAGATACACCCAAGTGGGGCTTGGTTTTGGAGAAACTGAACAGAACTGCACACTCATTGAGTCACAGCAAGTTGGTGGAGACAGCTCACCATCTCAGGAGCCCTCGCCCCCTGCTGACTGCTGTGCTGTTGATACCACGCCCCACATAGCTGCAGCCACACCTTGGCTTCTACATTTCACTTTCTTTACTCAACTTCTTGCCTCTGGCTACTTAAAGCCTATCTTTAAAGGGATTTTTCCATGTTCCCAAATCACTTATTACCTCAATTAGCTCCATTTCCCCTTGAAGTTGAAAACAAGCGCTGCCCATAAAATCATTTCAGCACAGTGTAACTCAGCCTTGTACGAGAACATCAGCACTCCAAGTAACATGCTGAGTTTTAAATTACCTCAAATTCTGTTCCCTTGTCTTAGTGAAAACCCAGCTCCTAGAATAGTGACGGTGAACTTTTTAGAGCTTTCAGTGATACAAACAGCCCACTGAAGCATGCGTGCTATAAGTTCACCACCACTGTCCTAGAAGTACGACTCTTTCTTTTGAATAGAAATTAGAAGAGTTGTTCTTAATCTGAATCATACAGGATTATTCTAGTTCATGCAAATGACTCAGGCATGTGTATTCAGAAGTAACTGCCGAAGCATATTTCTGAAAGAATGGACAAGAAAGTCCTTTGACTTACCTGGCTTCTCAATCAAAGAAACAAGTTATCTCTGTGTGACTATATTGAGGGAGAAGAATATACACTTTTCTTTATAGGATTACAATTCAGGACAGCAAAAAGCTCAAGCAAAATCTATATCCTATCCAAGTACAGATTCCTTGATCAGATGTTGCTTCTTTCAGGTTTTTGATGTGAGGTGGAATGGAGTGGAAAGAAATAAAAGTGGGGCAATGCTAAGGGTCAGGAAGGAATCAAACCTCACAAAGACTGAAAATTCGAGCTCAGACTTAAAAGGATATGTTGTCTGGAAAGCACAGGACACACCGACGACACAGGAAGCCACAGAGATGGAAGTCTCAGAAAGAGAAGGCTTCAGGAGTGTGTGTCAAACAAGTTCAGTAAGCATCTGGGGAAACTCCTTCTCCTAGCAGGTACAGCGCTAGTACTGTGGTCATCTGTGAGGGTACAGAGGCTGAATTTCCCTCAGGAAGCCATAATGAATGGGAGAGGCTGTTTTGTGAGGCGAGGTGTAAGATCAACTGGAGATTTCAGATGAAGACACCCTGTAAATCTAATTAGGCTTCATAGCAATCCAGGCATGACAGAGAACAGTTCCTGATTACATTAGCTCAAAGGAAACTGAGTGTATAGAGGATTAAAACACCCCTGTTGCCACATTCCTATAATTCCAGCCTCTGACAGGCTGAGGCAGCAGCGAGGATCATAAATTACAGTCCAGTCTGGGCAACTTAGTGATGTGGTGAGACCCTGTCTCAAAATAAAAACCAAAACATGGCTGGGGATTTAGCTCAGTGAAAACACCCTGGGTTTAATTCTTAGTACCACTGAGAATAAAACAAACAAAAATCTCATAAAAGACGAAACCCATTCCCCTTATAGAGATCAGTAATGCCTGCTGAGAAGTGTATTTTTATTGATTCTACAGGGACTATCATAGGGAAAGAGAAGACTATTGTAATTTAGTAAGGGAGGGAAGGAAGGTGCTCGGTTATTATAAATCGGAAGAGTTATCAGTTTTTAGATACATGAGAACAAGAGAAGCTCTGTGGTCACAGAAAACACTGAGTCTATAGGATGGTGGCAGAGATGTCAATTTCAGTGTGCACAGTATAAAAACAAAACCCAGAAGACTCAAAGCCCTTGAGGAAATCACAGCAGGTGGAAATACAGCCCTGAAAGGCATTTCTGGAAGAGGTGGAAAGACAAATCGAACATTTATGTATATAATACCCACCGAACAGCTGCTGTGGTAGAGCACTATTTAAGGCATCAGGAATAGAACAGTGCGAGCCAGGTCAAAAATGAGCACTTAGGAAGAGAGGGAGCCCAATTATTGCTGTCACCGAACTTCTGAGGGGCTGGATCTCAGGAAGGACCAGCACTACCAAATGAAGTACAATCATGCACCAATGAAGTAGGCAGGCTACTCATTTAGGCAGAGAAAGAGAAGTCAAAGTGAAACTGGGCAGAGTAACATGTCTGAGGCATTTTAAAGTAAAGGAGAATCTCCCTCCCCCCAAACCCCAGGATGATAACATAAAGGCCCCACTTAAAAAAAAAAAAAAAGACTTATAAATACCTAAAAACAAAAGGGATCTATGATAATGCGTTACTGGGAATGCTAGAAGATTGAGCAAAGCTCCAAGGTTGAAGAGGAAGAAGGTTTCTGGGTAGCAGTAAGCAGGGCAAAGCTCCATAAACATGTTTGTGTGAGAAGGAAGATGTCTTTGGGAGAGTCAGACACCTACCTACTGCATATAATATAGTAACTATCTTTAGTCACTTCAAAAGGTTTGGGACCATCAGTTTCTAGGAGAAACATTCCCCAGTTACCAATCTCCTCTCTGCCTCCACTAACACACCTGGGTAGCTCTGAGGTGGGAATGCTCCTTCTACTATCCATGGCTCTTCTCCTTGCTCCAACTTGATGATAACATCCGGTTTGATAATGTGACACCCTGTTAATGAGAAATGAAAGAGAACTTGAGCCTGACTGCTTGGCTTTAGGGTCTCTTCGTGCGGGGCAAGGAGAGGTCCAGAACCTTTCACTGGAGAGGTCCAGAACACCAAAGTGCCCTGCCTGGTGCCCCAAATAAAGCACTCACCTTTGTCCCATCAAATTCAAAGTTAAAGCCATTAAATCGGAGAAATACCATGGATTTTAGTAACTGAGAGAGCAAGCTGTCCTCACCCACAGAGACGAGGTTACTATAGTTCTCCAGCATCACATCCCTGTACGTCATCTTGTCATCGGCATCCAGCTGTCGCCACTCCTCTTGGGTGAAGTCCACAGCCACATCCTTGAATGACACTGGCCCCTGCAATGGTATCATGACCCAAACTGGGTGATATGGCAAGAGCACACAGCAACAAGATCTTCTCAATGTCACTGGAAAAGTTAACCACGAACACTGTGCACTTATTTTATGTTAGACCTTAGAAGGAAAACGCACCTATCAGACACACTGCCACTGGAAAAGTTAACCACGAACACTGTACACTTATTTTATGTTAGACCTTAGAAGGAAAACGCACCTATCAGACACACTGCCACAGCACTCATGCGTATACACTAAGACAAAGAAAACACTAGATTTGTACTATGAGCCAGGAGCAATCTTGGCTATCAGGAAGCCTAACTAGGAGGTACAGCTCTGGAGGAGCAAGGTCTGTAGGTCACCTGGCAGATTCTGGGATGCACTGTTTAGCCGGTGATGCTTCTCCCCTTACCTCCCAGCCACTCCTCAGGCATCTCTCTCTCCTCCAAGTCACCCTGCAGTTGGATGGCCCTGGAGCTCAGTCTCTGCTGCTTTGATGGTGAGCCTGCCTGGCTTCATGGCTAATTTGTTAGCTTTCTACCACCATTTCCCAAATTTGTATCACCAGTCCAGGCCTCTCTCCTAAACTTGACCCTCAGGTTGCAGATCTTAAAACTCAATATACCTGAAATTCAGTTGCTATTATCTACGCTTGCTCCTCCTAGCGCCTACTGGAACTGCTCTCCAATTCTTTTCACAATCAACAAAGCAGTAAGCAAGCCAGGCAACTTTCACTCTTGTTTTCTTTTTCCTTTGTCCTGTGTTTTAGGAACTGAACCCAGGGCCTCACTTGTGTAAGAGTAAGCATGCTTCCACTGAGCTGTACCTCCGGCCTAGTTTTCTATCTCACTGTAGGGTGAGCTGGTAGCCTGCCACATGACATAGCAATAACAGCTTGGCCTGGCTGTTCCCAACTCCAGCTGGAAACTCTGAAGCCCCTTTCTTCCCATTTATACATTCCAGAAAAGGAGAAGCACCTTCCTGTGAAGGCTAGAGAGCTACTGGGAAACTGATAAAACTCCACTTTAAAATGTGTATCTTCTGAATAAGCCTGTCCCACCCACAAATATATCCATACTACAACTGCTTCCTTTAGCATCATCACTTCCATGACAAAGTGACAATGGTCCCCGCCACATGCTACCATACCAGCAGGAAATGGGGGCTTTGTGGAAAGGCACTTAACATAGCTTTCTGGACGTGGTATGTACTCAACAGTGGCATCGACTGATACTGCTGAATATGGTATGTTCTTGATTTTCAAAACAGGACTGAACATTAACCATAAAATAAAGGAGCCAGGCACAGTGGTGAACCCCTATGCCAGTTACTTGGAAGGCTGTGGCAAAAAGTTTGCAAAATTGAGACTCTCAAAAGAAAAGAGCAAGGAATGTGGCTCAGTGGTAGAGAATTTGCCTAACATGGGCAAGGTCTTGGGTTCAAGTCCTAGCACCACAAAATAAAACAAAAACCTAGAAGTTTAAACAACTGGAAGAGTTTTAGGCATTTGAGTTTTGGCTCCTGAGTGTTAGGCACGTGCCCAGAAAGGATCATAAAATGGAAATAACAAAGGCTTCAGATGGTTTCAGCAAAACACAGAGGCAGGACAGGTATGGAAAAGTGGAGGAAGAGAGGCTAGTGATAACTAATGTTTCTGAACATGCTGGCTTCTCTGTGTGCAACCACCCATGCACGCAGCAAGGGTCCTACTGGCAGGACTCCCAAGATGCCAGGTTGTCCCTTAGCTGTAGGTGCTAGGTGTCTAGGATCAGGCTCAGCTAGCCTGGGCAAGTGAAGGAGGTCGGGGTAGAGAAGGCCTAACCTTGCTTTAGGTGTGCAGGGCCAGACAAGTGGCTCCCATTCCAGCCAGGCTGCTCCATGACAGAACTGCGCCACTGGGTGAAGAGGCTGTCTTGAACAGCAAACTTGCAGCTTCCAGAAGCTCTGCCCATCTGTCCTCTGGGCATCACCACCTCTGACTGGCCAATCTGATAAAACTGCGGGGTTCTGGAAGTTTGAACATCTCATCACTCTGCCTTGCTGTGTGGTAACAACTCACTCATTTCTTAGAAAGTCAACCTGGTTTCATTTACTCCAATGGTATATTCCTCCCTGTGTGGTCTGTCCACTGGTATCTGTCAATCCAGTTGCTGTACAATGGGCAGAAAAGGCATATGACCTTCAAAGTACTTGAGAGAGGGGGAAGTGTGGAGACTTCATTGATTTAGGAAAATTTAGAAGAAAAGCAAATGAGTGTCTTATAAACAAAAACATAGAAAGATAAATGTAATGAGATGACATACACCTATGACTAAAATAAATGTGAATGGACTGAATCTATTTTAAACTGGAGTCTCTTTTGTATTAAAAATATCTCAGGGACAGCTGGGTGTCACACACCTGTAATTCCACTACTCAAGAGGCTAAGGCAGGAGAACTGTCATGAGTTTGAGGCCAGCCTGGCCTACATACTGAGTTGAAGGCTAGCATCAACTACATAGTGAGACCCTGTCTCAAAAAAGCAAAAAACAAAAACAATCCCAGGGATATGACATACTCTTTACTAAAAACATACTTAGAATGTATGCTGTGGATGGGCGCCTTTATTGCTGCTGGGGTGGAGGAAGGGAGAGAGTGTCCCTTACCTTTCCCATTCCCCTGAGTGGCTCAGGAGGTCAGGAGTTCAAGGGAAACCACGTAATTTCTTTAGTAAAAACAGTGAGAAACATGCACATTCCTCAAAGGACTGCAACATGAATAAGACAGAGGGTGGCTTGTTTCACTTGCCTCTGAAGGTCACAGCAGCCTCACATTTGTCACCAGGCCCCGTGGAGCACCCCAGATAGAGCTAGAGCTTGCTACTGAGGCCACAGAACTGTGGGCCAGAGGACTCTGGCCAGTCACTGAGGGTTTTCTGTATGCTGGGAAAGAGATGGACACTGTTGGCCGTGCAGGCTCCAGGTGAGACCATCAGGACACCAGCTGTGTGGCCATCTGGGGAACACAATGGATGCAGCACTCCGGAGACAGGAGGGGAGTCAGGAATGCCACAAAAGAGAACCGTGGGCACAGAGTCCTCCCAGTCGCAGCACTGATGTGCCCATTAAGAAGCTGTGATTCAGTATGCTGTGGAGCATGTGCTGCCACCTGCCCCAAGCTTTCTCACCCCAAGACATTTAAAAATACATAGTACTTGATTTCTTAAGATGAAAATATTCAACAGTTACACGGTAATGCTGTAAAGTGAAATAAAAATCAACTTGGAAGAAAATATTTACTTACATGATTCAAACTGCAAAAACGTACAAACATCTGAGAGTGCAGCCACTCCACTGCTTTGAAACTCATCGAATTCTGTACTCAATGCACTTGTACAATAAAAATTTTCCTGGTACACTCGTCATGTGTTACTTGACACAAAAGCTGGAACTTGCCTCGTGATTCACTACCCTTTCCAACCAAAAGAATTTGGTACTTGTCATGCCTCCAACTAACCGCGAGTACCACAGTAACACTGTGCTTACCGGTCAGTAAGAGAAAACAGGGCTGGGGAGGTGGTTCAGGGGTACAGTGCTTGCCTAGCATGCACAAGGCCCTGGGGGCTCCATCCTCAGTACGAAAAACCAAACCAGACCAAACCCAACCAAACCAAACAAAAACCCCAATCAAAACAAAACCTAAGAAAAACAAAACAACACAGTAGAAAGATTGCACGGATATATTAGGCACCTCACAGAAATGGGCCAGTCCAAAGAGCTACGCTGGGGTTCCAACCACACGACAGTCGGGAAAAGATGACAATAGGGGGCAATAAAAAGAAAAGGGGCCACCAGAGCTCAAAGTGGAAGGAAGGGAGGGATGAAGACGTGGGGCCCAGGAGGTTAAAGTAGTGAAACAGCTCTGGATGTGACTATGACAATGGGCACATGTCACCAGAATTTGTTAAAACCTAAACTGTAAAACACAGAGTGGGCCCTAATGCAAACTATACAATTAGCAAATAATCTTCTCTTCTTTTTGGCTGAGGTAGGTTTTGAACTTCTGATCCTTCTGCCTTGGCCTCCTAATAGCTAAGATTACATGTGTGTCCCACTGTGCCCAGGCTCATTTTAGGAAATAATAATGTGTTGATATTGGTTTATCAACTGTACCACACTGATACAAGAGGTTACTAGTCAGAAGCTTTGAGAGGAGGAATCTCTAAAAACTCTGTGATACCCATCTATTCACTGAAAGAAAAGGGCTTCTAAATAAAATGTACAAATACACTCCAACTTAGGTCTCATTCATGGCAAAGACCCCAACCCCTGGCCTACTGACGTTCTTGAGGCTGGGATCAGCTGAAACACTGTCTAGCTCAGCTGGGCTGGAAACCCAAGTCCCTGACTCCCACCTCCACACGCTCAGCATTTCACGCTTTCCACACTGTCAATTTACTTATTATATCTTTTTATCTGATGACATCCTGTTTTTAGTGTTTATCTCCACTCCCTGATCTCATGGTCCCTTCACTGGCCCTCCGGAACCCTGTGTAACCCCCCAACCACCCCACCCCATGCTGTTCTGGGCACTCAGCCACACGTCAAAAGCCTCAGCCCCTGAAGGCTCCATCGCTGTGGGAACCCATCTCTTTCCCCGTGCCCTGGTCAGGACGTTCTGACAACACTGAAAACCAGACCTCCGCTTTGCTGTCACTCCAGGTTTCCCAAGCGTGAGCCACCCACACTCCACTCAGCACTGCTTATCACTCTGTGAGCTGTTGTTCCAAGCAGACCAGGAGCTCCCTGAGGTCAAGGAAGGCCTCTTGAAAGCTCATCTCCATATGGAGCAACTGTGACATTATTGACTAAGAGACAAAACATTAGGTGAGGAGAGGAGCAAGCTGTGGGAGGCTTCTTTGGGACTCCAGGCACAGAACAGGAGCCACGTCTGTGGGGGATGACAGTCCCCACTGCCTCCAGCTGAGAAGCACTCCTGCAAGATGGGAGCTGCCCAAAGAACAAACTGTAGGAAATGAGGGGGAGAGAACCCCCAGCTGGGCCACAGGACTGCCGAGCAAACCCTTGGCCTCACCTTCCTTCTCAGTGGTACAGGACCTACTTCCCAGAGAAGCACACAGGAGGGACACCCCATGCACTGTGCCTTGGGCTTGAGTCAGCAATCCCCGACTCCACTGGGCTGACTCAAGCGGCCCTCCAGTCTCTTGCCCCTCCCCTCCACACATCACCCTATTTGTTCTCCACTGGGGCAACCCCATGTTCTACCATAACACAACAGAATCCTCTCAGGACTTCAACTTTTGCTCCAGCAAGGGGCCAACTTCTCTTCTCCCCTTTGGGCCAGAGTTTCCAAGTTAAGAACAGATCAAGTTCAGTTCTAGTAACTCCTTCTTAAATCTGCCAGTCAGGATTTACCCCAAGGTTCAGCCAAGTAAATCCTGAGGGCCAGGACCTGCCTAGGGCTGAACCCTATGGCCAGTTCTGCCCCGGGACCTCACCGTGAACAGCACTCTATAACCTCATGCTCCCTCTTCTCACTCTTGGCTTAGTGCCAGCCCCACCCAGCCCCTCCTCCTCTGGCAGATGCTGTACATGGAAAAGCCCTGGGTTCACCCCATCTACCTCCCAACCCAGACTCCCAGCCTAGACTTACTGCTGAAGCCCAACACACACCCTGTATTCCCGCCACTGACACTCATGTGAACAACCCCAGTTTAAAGTGGCAAAAACCTACTTGTGGTTTTTCTCAAACCTGCTTTCCCCATCTTCTTTTCCCTCCCAGTTCACCGGCAACTTTGTTTTCCTGATCACTCAGGGAGTCTTGTGGGGAGCCAGCAGGACCTCATTAGGAGAAATAGTCAAGATAGGAAATGTGTTTAAGCAAGGAAAGAAGGAGCAGCACAAAGAGGAAGTTAGTGACACAGCCCACAGAGAAAAATACAGCCCGGGTCATGATTTCAGAGACAGGATAAGGAGAAAGGAAACACCATTCAGAATACAAAACCCACAAATGTGAACAATTACATGTGGCAACAGAGCACAGAGAAGTTTAGAAGGAATTCCATTTTCTGGAGAGCTAAAAATGGTTTTTTGACCTATTGCTTATGTTAACTTCAGGAGTCCTCTGGGCATATTCCATGAAGATGCTGAGCAGGTGGCTGGACAGAGGCCCCATGTGCAGAAGCCAACAGAACACTGGTGGTTACAGGACAGGTTACAGTACGTGAGCAAAGCTGGAAGAACACAGCAAACCAGAGATGTCACTGAAACTGACAGAGGAGACAGCAGAATGGGCTAAGCCAAGGATGGATGAACAGCCTCCAGTGTATGGGTTACAGATACCCACCGGAAGCACACATTAGGTCACTGGCAACCTTTACCAGAACAGCACTGATGAGTGTGAGGGACACAATCAAGACTGTAGGCTACAGGACAAAATTGGAATAGGAAATAAAGGCACCTCTGCCTGGGACTCATCACTGTACTGTCCACTGTGCAGCCCAGAGTGACCAGAGAACAGTTTACAGACAGTTATTTAAGGGCAAAAGGCTGTTCCTTCAGATGATCCATGTGCATCCTTGGAGTGAGCAGTAAAAACAATACATCCACAGGGCAGAACGTGTTAATCACCAGAAAAATCATGTGCATTGAGTCCTTCCTGAGCAGAACACACTCTGCTTTCTCATTAATGAAGGACAAGACACCAGTTGCAGTGGGGTAAGGGTTGTTACATGGAAGACTATTCATAAACACATCAAAGATATCTTTAAAATCCATGCAGAAACAAACACGTTTCTGCTTATGATCAATGTAAGGTGCGGAAAGGATGGTTTTGTCTTTTTGCCATGAACATCAAGGATGTGAGACAAGTTGTACTGTTTTTCAAGATTCTTTAAGATCTCTCTCTCTCTCTCTCTCTCTCTCTCTCTCTCTTGGCGGTAATGGGATCAAACTCAGGACCTTGCGCTTGCAAGGCAGGCACTTATTCCACTAAGCTATATCCCCAGCCCTAAGCACTGTGTTATTTATGTGAGTGGGCAAGATAAAAATGCCTGGTGCTAGTCACAACCTGTTTTGTCCGACCATATCTTTTACCTATTTGTATTTCGCGTTTAAAAAGCTGGAACCTTAGAAAATTCCTAAGGCAGACTACACCAAACCAAAGAACAAACACCTAACAGAAAAACTCACCAGGGATTTCTTCATTTTCTACTGCTCTTGGAAAACTGTGGAAGACTGTGAAAAGCGGAGGCGGATCTGGGAAAGGAAAACGCAAGCAGTGTCATTACACGCAATCTGCCCTACCGCTGCAGGAACAGCCTTCATGAAAACCTACCCAGAAAGTTCCTAGAACTTCCCCGTAAGTCAACCTTATGGGAGACTGTCCCAGCAGGCCCTCAGAAAAGACCAGAGCAAAACAGGGGCAATGCCCATGTGCACGTTATAACCCATACACCCTTACATGGCTGAGAGGGCGGAGATTTTCATGGTGAAGAACACACAATTCTACTGGAATAATCTGCCACTACTACATGTCAGAGAAAAATGAATTCTATCACACAACACTCACCTATTTTTTCACTGATTCTTAGCTACTAAAGAGTAGAAAACCCCATAGGATGCTCTGAGTAAAGGAAGAGAGTCCCATCGTTGGGACTTTATTTGTACGAAGACGAATGGTGCTGCTCAAAATGATCCCTTGTCAGGTCACTGGAACTTGATTGCAACACAGCGGAGGGGGCATAAGCCTGGGAGTTTGAGTCCTATCACCACTTCTACCAAGAAACCCGGTGACCTTAGTCAACTCACCCACCTGTTCTGGCCCAATCTCTGTTCCTTTACCTATGCAGACAACATCTGTTCTGCACTGCACTGCACTGCACTGCACTGCGTGAGTCTGCAAGAGCAGATCTGAGGGACTCAGAAGAGAGCAAAGGGAGTGAAGACGCTTACAGACATGTGGGAGAATCTGCAGCGACAGGAGGTGTCTCGGGGTGCGGCAGGAGGGCTGCAGACCAGCGTCTAGGGCTGAGGACGGGGATGCCGCCTCCTGGACACACCTCATCTAGGCAGAGCGCTTCCACCTGCGTAGCCTGCCTCGCGCTCGCCCGATCGTCATTTTCTCTCTCCCGGGGGGCTTCCACACCCTGCCTCACCCCACGCGCTTCCGACCTCGCCCAACCACAAACCCACCCCTCCCCGCTGAGGATCCACGGCTCCCAAGGTTCCGGGCGGGGCTGACCCCGCCACCTTCATCCCCTCTCAGGCCCCGCTGCTCCGGAGGACCCAGGTCGGGGCCCAACCTGTCTCGTAGGACTCACCGTCCCGCAGAGAATGGGCCGGGCCGCCGAGGTCGCCGCAAGCCGCGCCAGGTCCCGCTGCCGCCCGCCCGGCCCCTTCGGCCTCCACTACGGGCTCGCACTGCACTCCCCTCCCACTCGAGCCTCCGGCCAGCCGCGCGGATGCTGGTCCGCACAGTCTGCACCTCCTGGTGCTGCCCTCGCCGGTGTCCCGATCCCCGGGTCGGAGGCCGAAGCCCAGCCACCAGAGCAGCGGGCACTTGCGACGCACCGGAAGCTAGGGCAGGTCGGAGGCAGCGCGCATGCGTAAACATGCACGCTGGGCGATGAGTGCACCGGAAGGCATCGTCCCAGACCGAGGCCCTTCCCTAGGAGTACTGGGACTATATTTCCCAAGAGGCTATGCGCCCCCAACTTTAGGGATCCGCGTAAGGTCTTTGCTGCCTTCGGCAGGACATGTGCACTATCCTAGGCGCAAAGGCTGCCCTGAGCGACACATTCGTTTTGTCTCCAGGCCCTTGCACTCTAGAAAGGGCTGCACAACTGCGATCCGGAGCCGGAGTTCTTTCCAATCCTTGCGACTGTACTGTTAGAACCAAGAATCTAACACTGAAGGAAAAGGTCGTGTTCCCTTAATTAAATTGCTAGTAGACATTTCCCTCAAATACTAGGGTACCACAAAGGTTCAACGATGTTTTCCAAGGAAGGGGGTAAAAATAGAAGCATTTGTAGGCCACACAACTAATGCTTACAAGCTGAAAAGAAGAATCAGAAAACAAGCCGTAAGAAGAAAACAGATTAAAAACCAAACAAAAGGGCTGGGGATATAGCTCAGTGGAATAAGTGCCTGCCTAGCAAGCGCAGGGTCCTGAGTTCGATCCCCAGTACCGCAAAAAAAAAAAAAAAAAAAAAAAAAAAAAAAAAAAAAAAAAAAAAAAAAAAAAAAAAAAAACCAAACAAAAACCAAAAAATCAGATACCTGTGACATGACCTTGCTAAGCCTTAGATAAAGTGTTAGGTTTAGAAAATGACACCATAATGACACTGATTGTTACTTAGGTTTTGAAATAATGCAAGTGTCCTTGCCAAATTGTTTTTTAAAAGCGAGTAGGGGAAAAATAAAAAAATACAAATTCCTGACAACTAATAAAGTCCTCTTCACCAATGGAGAAAATACTTTCACTATGGTCTAAGCAGCAAGTGAGACTGTGTTGTCCATCACAGGTGAACTACTAAGGGTGCCGCGAAAGAGGAACCTGGTCCCAAACTAAGGGCAGCTCATCAATGAAAGGATTGAACTGTCATTGGCTCTGCGTTGTCACGTGGCTTCTCCCAAATTAACCGGGTAATCAAGTTGATCATCGGCAGTGGTTCATACCTTTATTAAGGGAAAGAGCAAAACTTTATTTTCCTTTAAATCATCTGCTCCTAACCATAGCACCATAGTCACATTGCAAAGAGAAATAGTTTCACATTCGCTCCCTGTGCTTTGTAATGCACAAATCAAGAGATAGGACACGTCAGCATTTGTGAAAACTCAAACTGGTTCTCCTGAGAAACCACTTAGTTCTCCTGAGCCCTTTGAAGATATCAATATGTAATACAACAACCACTGATGATTTCCTACCACTTTGTCTGTAACTCTGTATTGCTTGTATTGTTCTTATGCTATTTTGTAAATGGATGTCTGTCTGTTACTATGTCTTCCTTCTTTTTAAAATAAATTTTAAAAAACTGGAACTGAATGAGACACATCATGAATGCGCGGTCGGGTAACGGAAAACTCATAGCTAAGTCAGCTCAGAAGGACAGGTGAAAGTGACCTTTTGCTAATGTATGTCTCACTTTGACAACTTACATTACACAATACAGTTTTGCCCCTATCAACCCCTTTGAAATGGATACCTTCGAACCAAACCCAGTAAGATATTTTGCACAGATTGACAGACTTTTAAAAAGTCTAGCATTGCTAAATCTGAAAATTTTTGGATGGTTTCCTGTAACAATGTAAAATTGAATTAGTTGGGATGTTGAGTGTCCTCAGAAGGCCCAAGTGTTAAAGATTTGGTCCCTGCCTGTAGTGCTATTGGGAAGTGACCTCGGAGCTGAGGCCTAGTGGAAGTAAATTAGATCACTGGAGACTGCATCCAGGCAATGAGAGACCTTTTCTCTTTTTGGAGAAAAGGTCAGAGGCTGAATTACACGGTGTGGGAAGAACAAGAGCTGTTTATGTTTGCATATGGAGGAAATGTCCAAATTCTCAATCAGAATGTGCTGTGACTCAGCCTGCCATCATGACATCAATCTTTAGTTCCCCTGGCTTCCCCAGAGCTTTGAAACAGAAAAAGGGTGCTGGATTGCATAGCTCACCCTGTTCGAGGTTTCTGTGTAGTTTGCGACCCTGTTCTAGGCCATCTCAGTGCTCCTTCCTCAATACTAAGTAGGGATATGTGCACAAGGCTGGGTGCTGAGCCCGTCCTGATGCAAGGGCCACCAGCTCCTCTGCAGCATTTAACTTCTCCTGCACATGAGAATGTCTCTATGGCTGCTGCCTCAAAGGGGCTCTCCTGGACCAGGACTCTCCTATCCAGCCCTTACTGCTGCTAGGTGTGGCGGCCCTTGTTGCTATACCTCGATTCACCTCAGTGGAGTGATAGTGATGGTGGTGTGGTGTAACCACATCTCCAACCTCCAGTGGACCCCCCTCCTCCCTGTGCTTTTCTGCAGGGTCCATGCTTGGACCCTTTGAAGCTACCTGAGGGGCACAAAAGGTGCCAGACTGGATAGCAGGTCCCCCAGTTGTCACCTGGCGTGATCCATTGACCATACTCAGCCCAGACAGGAGACACTTCACCTGGCTTCTTTCTGGTCTTCTGCCATATGACCTCCAGCTGGTGTCTCCATTGACTCTCTACTCTGTCCCTTCCACTCAGGGACGCTACAGCCTCTTCGAGGATCCCATCTTGTTCAGTGTCTTAAAATCTCCCACTTTGGCAATGGAGCTGGCTGTCTCAGGGAGGGAGGGCCTGTCTCCCAGGGCTCTAAATTCTTGCCATATGAACTTTCCCCTTGTTGTACGTTTCTTTCAGTTGGCACAGTAAATATGGATATGATTCCCTTTTGTGCAGGAGCAGCAAAAGTTCTTCACTGCCATTTTTTTCTTCCCAAGGGCCTTGCTCAAGCATCCTGCACCTCCCACAAGCATCTTAGCAGTTCCCTTGAATGGTGAGGATTCCAGTTCCATTCTTCCACCAGAGAATTCCAAGTCAGGCCCTATTCCAGTCCTGCTGAACTAAAGGCAATGAAACTATTCCCAGACATGGGTTAATGTTCCTCCATGTGGTCCTTATGCTGAAAGTGTGGTATTTGCAAAGCATTTCTGTTGCACTCTGGTATTTCTTCAATGTACCTATAGCTGCTGCTTATTAAACTAAGCAGCTTGGGAACCAAAAAGAAGTGGAGCCCTGACAGTATAGTTCAGAGATAACCTGGGATGCTTAGTCCTTCTTAGATAAGACACCAGTGCATTTTAAGATGGCACTGCCTAGTTTTATCTGTCTAGGTGTGGTGGCCAAGAGAAAGAGAGAAACAGGCAAATTTGAGCTTGAATTGTGATCTAACTGATGAGGACTTTGCATGATACAGAAGAAAAATTTTAGAGGGCAGAATTTTTCTTTTCAAGACTGGTTCTCATTATGCATTTAAGGCTGTCCTTGAACTCATTATATAGTCCAGGTTCACCTTGAATTCACTATGTCCCAGACTGGCCTTGAACTCATGGTGATCCTCCTGCATCAGCCTCCCAAGTGCAGAGATTATAGGCATGTGCCAGCTTATTAGAGGGCAGATCTAAGATATTAATGTATACCTTATGGATGATGTCCTACTGTTTTCATTGCTGAGACAAAATACCTGATGCCCAAAGTTAAAGGAAGAAATGTTTACTTGGCTCACAGTTTGTTGAGGTTTCAGTGTATATTTGGCTGGCTTTAAGGCAGGGTGTCATAACAGAGGGGCATTGCAGAGGAGAAACAGTTCATGGCCGGCATAAGGTAGAAGGCAGAAAGCAGCAAGCTGCAAACAACAAGCAGTGACCCTCTTCCTGTCCCTTATATCTTATCCAGGCTACCCACCCTTAGGGCAGGTAGTACTCCCACCCAGGGGAAGACAGCCTTAAATCTAGCATCATTCCAGGAATCAGTCCCAGCATCACATCCTTGATCCCAGCAGCATGCACCCTAGATCCAGCCACCTCCAAAGATCCCTACCTATGATGCATGAGGCTTGGGAAGGATATCTACATACAAGCCCTAACACATGGATAGGTTCTAATAGATGTGCCCTTGGGCTTGCTTGTCAATGCAGGGACATCATGTAGAATTTTAAAAAATTAAAATCTCTACTATGACCATAGGTTATACAATAATATGGGACCACCATTATATACACAGTCTTTTATTCATTGAAACATTGACTTGTGGTACATGACTGTATTTGTAGCCTGTTTCCTAGGAGAGAGGGTATATATTCCTGTTTTGCCAAAGGAAGATCCATTTATCTCTGATGATTTAAAGCATTAGGGACACACGTTAGAACTGAAGATGAGCAGGACTTCCTGGCCACTGGTCTTGCTCAGTAATGGGACCCGTTTCCTGCCACAGCAGGGCCTTGTATATCTGTGATGGACTCAGAGAGAACTCAGGGCCTGGAGGAAGCGTCCCAGGAACTTTCAGGCTATTCAGAAGCCCTTTGAGGCTCCATTCAAGCGTGAAGCTTCAGGATTAAATGGAAAGTAGACATTCATTCCTTGCATCTTGTGTTCACTTATTTGATGACCTCATGCTTGGTGTAACCCGGTGAGAACAGGTAATTGAGGAAAGTACAAAAGAATCTTTAGAAACAGCATGAGTAGCAGATAGGCTTTTCACCAGTAGCCTCCAGCAATGTGTCAGAAGCAAGGCCCAAGGGCTCAAGTGCAGAAACCATCCAAATGTCTCTTGATGAATGAATGGCTACAAAAACATGGAGTCTACCCATGTCTTGGAAGGGGTTTTATGCGTTCCCTCAAAGAAAGGGAAAGACACACAGGGACAAATGTGGTCTGAGTCCACAGGACTGTAAGCATAGGAAGAACCCAGAGCTGTTCATACAAAGAAGAATGGTGGTCAGCAGAACTGCAAGAGGGAACACAGGAGTCCATGAGGCCAGAGTCTGTTTAGCGTGATGAAAAACTGCTGGAAATGAATGGTGGCAGGTGATGCACAACACATCAAATGTATAGTCATGTGTCGCATATGACATTTAGGCTAACAAATGGCTACATAAGCAATGGTGGTTCTATAAGATGATATTGTGCAGTAATGTCACAGCTCCCTTAATAGGATAGATTCACTATATGATGTCTGTTCAGTGACAAAATCAACTAACTTTCCTGACAATATATCCCCATCATTAAGGGTGCATGACTGTACCTGATATCGACTCTATGCTTTATAGTGGTATAAACCAACAACATGTGGTGGTAGAGGTCCATAATCCCATCATTCTGCAAACCTAAGGCAGGAGGCTGGAAAGTTCCAAGCTAGCCAGGTCCAATTACTAAGTTAGCTGGACACTATCTGAAGATGAAAAAAAATTTAAAAAGGACTGGAGATATAGCTCAGTGTAACAGACCTGAGTTGAATCCCCAGTATTGCCACAAATACAAATCGTTAAAACAGTACATGCTGCATATATTTTAAGCAATGTTTTTAAAAAGGCTCAATACCCAGGAGGCCGCAGATGCCTTAGAGGATGACATTCTGTCACACTTCCATCACTTCAGGAGAAAGATCATACTCTGTACTGGAAATTCATCTTTTTAGTCTTTTCCAACAAGGGATATTTTACACGTGGAGCAGATAAGGTGTTTGTGAAATTTCTGGGACAAAAGGAATAAAGGTGCTGTGACATTTACTATGAAGACTACAGACTGCTAATGGGAATTTGGGGGCAAACCTAGGCAACTCAGAGACTCCTCTAGATTGTAAACGCATTTGATGAATGTGTGAACACATGTCCACTGTCTATGATTTGAGGTCCTCAAGAAGTCTCTTAGACTCAGAGATGCCTGAAGGGGGAGATGTGTGTTCCCAGTACAGAGACCTGAACACAGAGTTGGGTCAGAGAACATTGGCAGAGTAGCTTTGTGAAACTGAAAATTATTTAGCTTTGGTGAACTGAAAATTTTTCAGCCAACAAGCCAGTGCTCCTGGGATCTTTTGTGCACGCTTATGTCCTTAAAACACTCAATCCTTTTCATTCTGCAGTAGTTCATGTTATAGCATTTCATCCATGAGGGAGTCACATTTGGCTGTAGATATAACTTGCACTCATTACTTCATTTATTCATTTAACAAAACCTGTATCCCCTACTGTGCTGGAAAATGTGATGAGATGGGAAAGGAGATCTAAGACACCTTGGTGGAATTTGTGCACAACCTAAGCAAGCCTTGTGTTAGCTATTTGGAAGAAAAGGGTTGAATAGAGAATGAAATCAAGGTCTCTTTCCCCTGGTACTCCCCCTTCCCCGTGTGGCCAAGAGAAAGGTGTGTGTGTATGGAAGATGACTTTCAGGAAAAGGAGAGGATGGAGACAGGACGTGGTACTGTCACCTGTGTAGGATTATGGGGCACTAAGCCTCAGGTTTTGTACTTGGGTCCTGTCTTTATCTCAAGAGTGTAAGATGCTTTCAGAAGGGCTCTGTA
The DNA here is from genome assembly GCA_004027595.1 of Dinomys branickii. Lineage (NCBI taxonomy): Eukaryota > Metazoa > Chordata > Mammalia > Rodentia > Dinomyidae > Dinomys > Dinomys branickii. The sequence continues at coordinate 3,305 of PVLD010005398.1, read as the reverse complement.
CAGCCATGCCCTTTCCATGAAGGGCTGCTCCTCAGGAGCACTGAGCTGATGCATTGAAATCTTGAGCTGGAGAGAACCCACCTGTCTTCCCCAGGGAGGTGACACTGTGGTGAGCCCTTTTCTGCTTGTAGCCCTGACCAACAACCTGCTTTCTTTCCCAGCTACCTGGCCAAGGACATGGAGGAAAGCAATGAGGCTCCTAAATAGGACATAGTCTTCATTTTCAGTGGAGGAACTTCTTTGCCCAGATTCCTCAGTTCCACATGTTGTGTTACCAGGTCTTCCACTGCATGGGCTGAGACCTTAGCATGTCCCAGGAGGAGTGTGAGGAGCTGAGTGGGCCCTTGTGACAGCTGGGAGGGTTGGACTGGATTGGAACAATGAGAACTGGGAACCTGGGGATGGGGGGCCAGAAAGCTAGGGGATAGACAAGGGGGTGGTGTCACTGCAGCTCTGTATCCACTCAGGCTGCTTTCCTTCCCAGATCCACGCTTAGGATCCTGCACTCTGGGTGTGGGGTCGAGATCGCACCCTCATTCCACGGACCCTGGAGCCCTGAGGACAGTGGCCTCAAGAGGGTGGGTGTGTGTCCCAGGGATCAGATGGCATCATTGCTGCCCATGTAGGGAATGCAGGGAACCCATGGGAGGTTCCTCTCATGATCCTCCCACCCCATCCATCATCTACACATCATGAGCTTCCCAAGCCCAGGCACAAGGTTGGCCCCTCCCTGCCCCCTCCACAGCCGCTAAGCAGCATGACAAGAAGACACACATGACCTGGGAGGAATGAGCTGTGTGCTGAGACACTGCTCAGACAGATCTCACAAAAACCAGATTGCCCCTGAGGCACAGATTCAGTAGAAATCCTTCCACTCAGAGCAAATGGGAGCAAATCGGTGTGGATGAAATGCTGACTTTTGTCCCAAGTAAATATCCACTAGACATAGATTTTCATTTTGCTCCAGAAGTTGTGTTTTTACTGTTTGTCATTTATTGATGGCCTATCAACCCTTACACATAGCTAGGAGAGGTATTTATATGTAATAAAGTGTAAGTTTAATAAAGATATATTACATAGAACAGGCTCCATATTCAGAAATGGAAGAGAATTATCCTTAACTCCATATACATCCCAGTTTGCAAGCAAATGTGTTGCCTATGGCTAGAATGTACCTGGGAGTTCTGTCCCATCTTTCTACTACAGACAATTTCACATCTTCTTGAATATATGGGCATAGATGTTTGTCAGAAAGATGGAAAATTAACAAATATTAGCATATTTGTTAGGTAGGGTTGGTTCTTATAATTGACACATTATGTGTTTGGTCAGAGGAGTAGGCAAAGATTTGTCCTGAATTGTGTGTGACTAGTCAGACTTTGGAGTAAGCATTTTGGTGAGACATTAGGGGTTAGGATTAGGCAGCACATTTCCACTTAACTTACACCTTCATCCTTTCCACTCAATTAACACCTAGACTTCTATTATACAAACATCACTAATATGGCAACGTCATGACCATGAGCTCACATGCTCATCCCCTTCTCCAAAGTTGCACTTATCCAATATGAACTCCAGAGCAGAATCATCTCACTTTTCTTGCTATAAAGTAGGAGGGTAGGTCTGTCCTGAGGCATTTTAGGTGAATTTTGGAATGAGGGTCACTGAAGTGAGACCCGCAAGTGGAAATAATGGTTTCCTATTGAGATTAAGAACAAAGGGGTAGAGGTAAAATTGGGTCTGTAAATTGGGTGACGCTGTAGTCAGGATTCACCTAGGGTGTCACTCTTCTCATCTAGAAAATTTGCCCCAGAAGTCTGACACCATCTCACTCTTCCTTCCCAATTTCTGGGCCCATGAGACTTGACCATTTTCAGTATGAAGAACATGCTGACCTCTTGCTCAGATAACCTCGTAGAATCTAGACATTTCTAAAATGGGTCAAATATTACCACATCAGTCTCCCTAGAGCTGGAGAACCCATGGAGAGACAAGGAAGAATCAGTTTTTCTCAGCCATCTTGTAAATGTTACTTTCTACATTCATGTCTGCCATGAGATAGAAGTTGGACATCTACTGTTTTTATAAAGTTGGTTCCTCCATAGTCTTGACACCATTTGAAAGTGACCTGTATGGTGTTACATTGGGTGGGGTTTACTTTTAAAATAAAACATTAGGTCATAGGAATGTCATAGATTTCTGTCATATATAGCATAAACTTTAGGGGCTTTTTGCAAATATTTTGCCCATAGAAATTTTACTATATTTTAAGTAATATTGGCATCTTACACATATTTATATTTGTGTTCTTACAGTGTTTTGTTAGGTATTTATGATATATGTCCACAAATTATTTTCTCTTTCAAGAGAGGTTTTTATACTTTCATCTCTTCTAGTTGTATATGTCTCAGACTTATAGCTAGGTTAGTAGCCCCCAACTCTTACAAATATAACAAATATCGAATGTTCATTCCTTATTATTTATTGTGAACACTGAGCTGTCATTCTTTAACTCAGCTTGACTCGTGTATCTGACATGCAAAAGAGCAGGTGAGAACTAAAAGAAATGTGTGTACTTCTTGTGTTCCACAGAGGACAGGGTCATCCGTGCATCTCTCCAGGATAGAAAATGAAGATGCACTGCCTTCTCACCTTCTCGTGTGTGGTCCTGTTGGTCTGAATTGCTTGTTTGCTCTCAAATGACGTTTTCCTCCCACAGGGTTGTGGTTATTTGACTGAATTTCTTAACTGTGAAAGGGAGTCTTGAATTATTTCTCATGAACAGCACAAAAGGCAGCAGATTTGAAGCAGGAAATAGAGGAGGAGAGTGGAGTAGAAAGCCAGGCAGGGGGAGAAGAAGGGAGCAAAGCTTGTGGGTGCCTGGACGATCACCCTAAATCCTAACTAAACACGTCTGGACAAGGGACAGTGCCTGGGAATGGCCCAGGCGAGGAGGGGCCCACAGCCAGGGGGGCGTCCCTTTGCCTTTCCAGTCATCAGGAATCTTTGATCTAAATGTCAGATTTACATCACAGGAAAATCTAGAAAAAAGGGGAACAACTGAGAGGAAACAGCGACATGGGAGTAATTGCCAAGTAAGAGGAGGGAGCAGCAGGGCCCACGCTGTCCACAGACGTTAGAGGAAGGGCCAAAGGCTCCGAGGCTGAAAGGCTGCAGAGCAGCATCCGGGGAGCCTGGAGCAGCAGAGAACAGGGCAGCAGCCGGGGAGGGGAGAGACAGGAAGCAACCGGGGAGCCGGAAGGAAGCCAGGCTGAAGAGGGGCAGACAGGAGAGGAGAAGGGTGC
>PVLD010005397.1:0-112581 GCA_004027595.1 Dinomys branickii | reverse complement strand
CAGCAAAGTAAAAAGAAAACCCACAAATTGGGAAAAAATCCTAGCTGGCTGTCCTTCAGACAAAGGTCTTCTATCTAGAACATACAAAGAATTAAAAAACATGTATCTGTCCAAATTCAAAGACCCAATCCAGAAATGGGCATCTGAGATGAATACACAATTCTCAGACAAAGAAATACAAATGGCAAATAAATACATAGACTTTATTTTTAAGCTGTCCCCTTTAGTTTGAAAAAACCTAGAGCATGTATGTCACTTTTAAGAAAACAATTTCCCTACTATCCAAACAAAGTGTATTAACATTCAGTGCAACTCTGTTGCTACCAGATAATGTATGAAAAAAATAGTCTTACATGTTAATTTGATGAGGACACTAATCTTAATTCTACATATAGGACCTGACCTCTAAATTCATACTGGAAATGTTACTTTCATTTTGGCTTTTCCTCCTGATGAAGTTATTTTAACACTGTTTTTTTCAAATTTGTCCAAGTATAAGTTATATTTATTAAGTGTGAACTTTTACCCATCATAGAACAGCACATATACCAAAAAAGCATAGAGTAAGTTTTGATTGTTCTGAGTATGTATGTCCTTAATTGTAGAATTTACCTTGTGGAGCTTGCAAGTTGGTCTCTTAAGAAAGTCGGTTTTACAGAATCAGGGGCTGGCGAAACATGGTTTAGTTCATGTCTGCCTCTTAAAACATACCTGTCTAATATGTACTTGATAATTGGCCAGGAATTAAACTCCACACCCTTTCTTAGAAACACAATCCATAACACTCTGATCAGCCAGTTTTATTAGGAAGCTTTCCTATAGAAAGCACCTAGAAAAACTGCAGTCTGCTTGCATTGGGCTGTTTTGAGCGGAAATAATGAAGCTGCGTAGCTTTGTTCCTTTCAAGCACTTGAATAGTATTAAATGTCAGATGTGAGCCTTCTTTGGGTTATGTGAGCAATATTTATTTCCTCCATGTTGTTGTTTGCACTGACTTAGACAATCCTGAAGAAACCCACTGAAACAGTCTGATAGTATAATACTGAATTGGAAAAGTACCTTATAAAACTAATTACTGGTAGAATTCAGATTGTTTTGGGGTTAGTCAGTTGTACTTATTCAGTAGACATGTAATGAGTATTTCATTAAGTGCAAAGCACTTTGCAAACTTCTTGGTACAAAAAGAAATAGGACATAGTCCTACCACCATACAGCAAACAATTACACTCAAATCTGATACATACCAAATTTAGTTTGCATGATTTGTTTTCTAAGAGAACATAAGGAGAGACCTTATTCCATAAGACTGGAGGATTTTTTTATAAAGTAAGCAACATTTGACACTGAGCAATCTCTCTCCACTTAAAGAAGTGAGTTTCCTCTAGTAAGGTGCAAAGTTCTGAAATAGCATGAGAGACATTTTAATAATTTTGAAACACAGCATTTGCGCAAATTTTAGAAATTGGAATAAAAAGGTTGTATAAGCTTGGAGTTGAGGTACATTATAAGACATTTGCTGTTTATTTGGTTCGAACAGTAATGTATGGATACAATAAAAGAAAAACTTTTCAATAATTATTTATTAACTACCTACTACATACCCAGTGGCTTGCCAAACAATGTAAAAAGCAAAACTCCTTATCTGAATTTCATGTTTGAAGGTAGAGACAATAACTGGTCCAGTGGACAATTAATATAACAATAATAATTATGTATTTATTTATAGTCTATCATGTGATTTGGGGTATTACATAGATGTTATAACGAAAATTAGAACACTGCAAGGGGAAAGGACATCATGCAGGACTACTGTGAAAACTTCTCAAACAAGGTCATGTTTGAAACAGAGGAGAGTTTGTCAGTCAGGAGGGTGATGAGGTGGCCTGTAAAGGATCTGAGAAAAATTGCCCTGGGCAGAGGGAACAGAAGGCTCAGAAACTTTAAGGAATGGCGTTCTTAGGTGATGAAACATGATCACTGAGCTGCAGCAAGGACAATCCAGAAAAGACAGGCGCTGTCCCCCAGCTTTAGAGAATCCCACTAATGACAAGAGGAGGGATATATTCTTCTGCATTAGAAAAACATACTTACCCAACATAATTGAAATCTTTTAAAATTATTAACACTAAACTCCCCTTTCTACTACCTTTGCCTCTCACCTAGGAGGAAGATTCTGGGGTATGAAGGCTTGGGGAACCACAGTATCGAACATATGCGCACATTGTTAGATCTTACGGTTGCTACTAGGAACCACTAGGAGATCATCCCCCGTGCAGTCACGCAGACGCAAAGGGGCGTGGTATTATGGATGAATGTTATTCATTGTGACCTGGCAAAACCAAACCTCTACTGAAATTGTTAGTGAGATGATTGTGGCAGGAACTCTGACAGAATAAATAATGACAATTTAGAGTTTAATAGATGCCTGGGGTTCGCATTCGTTTACTTTACATATGAAGAAAAGGCTGTCCCTCTTATTGTCATTCTTAGCATGTTACTGAGCGAACATACTAAAACACGGGGTATTGTTGGAAAGTTGCGTCTGACAGCAGGCTGTAGCTCCCAGCGTCTCTGCCCTCCAAGAGATTTAGAAGCAATTCGTGGCAACGCCCATGCATCTCTGAAGACAGAACAAAGACAAACACACTGACTAAAGGACTATCAGGATGAGCCAAAGGAATCGTCTTCACATCCCCAGACTCAGCATGGAATTTTCAGAGAATTTCATTTGCTAACTTTCCCGAATTTGGCTTTACATTGAGGACAATTGCTTTCTCCAACCGGACATACTCTTTGTTGCTCTGAAATTCCTTTGAAGGGGACGGTATTTGCCTCATTGAATGTCCTCAAATTTTCGCCGCCTTTGATTTCACGATTCACCGTCTCTTCTGTCACATAAGTTTTCCCCTTGAATTTCTGCTCATAACTAAAACCTTAGACAAAGACGTGACAGGTTCTCTCCACAGCAGCACCCTATCCTAAATAAAACAAGCAATGGTTTCCCATATGCTTTATGAAGCAGCACACAAGCTGTTTAATTACCGTATGTCTTAGTAGAAAAATTTCAAACATAAAATACAAAGAAAATGCTTTCTTCTCTAGAGTCAAGCAATTCCCCAGATTTCCCAAGGAACCCTCACACACTCAAAGTAGGACAAGAGGCGTCCTTGCTTCTCTGTCCTATCACAGGCACATAAAATAGAACCCAAAGTGTTAAAACCAACGCAATCTGAGTAGGCAAGGCAGCAGCCGTGGCATGTCAACTCTTGCGTGTCAGTGTTTCATGTAAATTTATTTTGAGTTCAGCCAAACTTTTTCCTCTACTCTCGCTCCAAGGGCAAGCTATAAATCTAGTCCCGGCACCTTAATTCTTCTTATAATGCCATAAGCACTTTATCAATAGGATGCAGACAAAGCTATATCAGTGTTTTATGAGTTGCTTGGGCTTATATCGTCATATGAGAGCAACAGTGACTGATGGTTTGAAATATTTGCCTTGGAAACTACAGCTTGAAGAGCCCAAGTCTGCACTGTGAGAAAGGACAGAGTGCATGTGTCAAAAAGGGAGGGTTTGTCCCACAGCCTTTGATTCTTTGTATCCTTCCCATCGTCCTTCAGCCTCCAGGTGGCAGGGTTGATGTGGGAACACGTACCTGAGTCTCACGGCAGAAAAGACTGCATGTCGTTTAGGTGGCCCAGACACTATTTTAAATGAGATTTTTAAAAAATTTAATTAAAGAGAAAAACTAAGTGTCTGCCTCTTTGCCTAAAACATAGCTTATTCAAAGGAAATAAATGTTGAGCTCAAGTTGCTAAATAGGAATATATTTATTTTTTTATTTTACTAATAGGGACAATGATACTTAGAATCATATTGCCAATATAGTAGCCCCTAGCAGACATGGCTACTATGCATTTCAAATAAATTTAGTTTAAACTGAGATTTGCTGTAAGTGTGAAATACACAGTAAGTACAAAATCCTCGTTATCTACCCATGTCTCTATTGATTCATCTATCTACCTCTTTCATACTTCCCTGAGATTTTTATATTGATTAACTGCTGACCTAATTTCTTCTGATTCTTTCTAATTTTCTAATGGGGCTATTGAGAAAGTTTTCTGTGTGTTTTAAATTAATGTTTCGTGTTTCAATGTAATTGTCCAGGTTAGTTAGTCAAATTCATACAACATAAAAAGCAGTAATGACTTTAATAATAAAAGTTAGCACTCATGAGACACTTACGAAGGAACCATCACTGTACGTAGTACTTCAATACCTTCCAAATGCCTATGAATCGTATCCTATTTTTTCAAATGACGAAACTGAGGCTTGCGGAGTTTTAAGGAACTTTGCACAAGGAGAGACAGCTAGTATATGCCCATAGACTGGAACTGAACCAAGGACAATTTCATCACGTAACTTTGCTACCAATTATTTTAAGTCAAAATATATTTACCTTGATCTTGTGTGTTGCTTTATTGTACTGAGAGTTTGTCTTTTTAAATCTAATTTTTATTTTGCATAGTCAAATTTACTTTTTGCTGCCCAGTAAGTATGTGTAATCACAGTCGCCATCATCGGCCCCCCAAAATTCCTCAGTCATCTCCTCTTACGCAGCCTCTCCGTCTACTCCTCATCCTAACACCCACTGGGCTCTATGTTGCCCTTGAGCCTTGCTTTTTCCGAAACTCATATAAATGAAATCATAGAGCATGTAGGCTTTAAAGTCAGGCTCATTTTACTTAGGTATTTTTAGGGTGAAGAGCATCCAGTGTAAGGATATAGCAAAATTTGTTTTTCTCTTCATGAGGAGACTGTAAGGGTCATCTCCAAATTGGGATGAGTGTGGCAAGGCTACTATAAATACTCGGGTACAGATTTATCAGAAGCGTATATTTTCATTTATCTTAATAATGAAGAGCTGCATGGCCAGGGCCACTGCCACGTATATTTCCAGCTTAGGACAGGTTTTGGTATAGTACAGGTTCCAAGTGTAGGTTTTCCATAGCAAAGAAACTGCCACACCGTCCCCTTGGGGTTTTGCAATTCTTGGGTCTTAGCAGCAGCCTGTGTAGGTTCTAGCTGTTCTGCTTGCTCGTCAGCCCTTAGTGTCATGAGGTACTTTGCCGTTATTGCTTTCACTTTGTTTGGCTTGGATTTTATGTTAAGTGATATCTCATTGCAAATTTCCAATAAGTACAAATACCAACCCTCATTTTGTATGTTTATTTGCTAATTGTATATGTTCTTTGATGAAGCGTCTATTTAAATCTTTTGCACATTTTTCAGTTATTGATTCTATTAAATTGTTGGTTCTTTATATATTTTTGAAGAGTCTTCTGTCAGATACATGATCTGCTCATATTTTCTCTTAGCCTGTGACTGGTCATATTATTTCCATAATGGTTTCCTTCTCTCAGCAAAAAAAAAAAAAAAAAATGTAATTTTTGTGAATTCATTTTATCACATCCTCCCACTATGAAAAAATGTTGTAAGAACTTAGTCATTTTAAAATTGTTTGTCCAAGCCCAAGTTACAAATTTTAAGCCGTATGGTTTTCTAAAATGCTTTGTAGTTTTAGTTTTTACCTCAAAAAAAATCTTTTTCATCTGAATGGTGAAATATTCTGATATCAATTTTGTCAAACTCTTCTTTGTTCATTGAACCATTGTCACTTAGAAATGTAATTCATCGTGTTTATGTGGGTGTCTTTCTTTACATGCTTTTCTGCTCCACGGAACTCTGTGTCCACCATTTGCAACACTGTCACAGTTACCCTGGCTTTGTAGTAAATTTTTACATCTGAGAGTGTGAGACTTCCACCTTCTTTATTCAAAAAAATAACTGGACATTTCCTTGGTTTCCCATATTCATTTTCTGCATGCCTCATCAATAACCACTCCAAAAATATACATTAGCATTCTAGTGAAATTACAGTGCATCTACAGACAATTTGGGGAAGTTTGGCTTCTTAAAATCATTAAATCATCTAACCAAAAAATACAGTCTATCTCTACATTATTGCATATCTTTTTGTTTATTTACTCAGTGTTTTGTTATTTTCAGGATATAGATTCTGCACAGATTTTGTCAGATTTATGTAATAATATTTTACTTTTTTATTTTATTGCATTTGACACTATTTTAAAGTTGTTCCTTGCCAGTACTGTATGTAAACATAGAAGTGACTTTTGTATTGCCCTGGTATACTGACTCAATAAATTTGGAAAACATTTTGGAGTTTCTTTGAAGCATTCTATTTTCATAATTATGTCACCTATAAAGAGAAAAGGTTTTACTTCATTTTTTCAACTGCATACATCAATTTTGTCTACCTGTTTTGATTAACTAGAACTTCTACAGCATGCTAGAGCAGAGAAATAGATGACCTTTTTTATTTGGATCTGAGGAGGGGATTAATTCTTCTATCATTAGGTCTTGTGTTAGCCATAGGGCTTTTGCAGATGCAGCACATCATTTTAATAGAGATTTTTACATTCCTATTTTGAGGAAAGGTTTCAACCAAGAAAAGATAATGAATTTTCAAATGGTCTTTCTGCATCTGCTGATATGATAATGTAGTTTTCTTCTTTAATCCATTTATATGAAGAATTACTAATTGATTTCAAATATCACTGGACTCAATTTGCTAATGGTCTCTGAGGATTTCTGTGTTGAGGCTTATAAGGGATATTGCTCTATTTCATTTCATTTTTCTTGTGGTATCTTTGACTTTGTATCAAGTTGTGGCCTCAAATATTATTTTGAAATGTTCTTTCTATTCCTATTTTCACAGATAAACTTTGTATTTGGTATTATGTCTTCTTTCAATGTTTGTTAGAACTTTTGTACCCACTCTAGTATATATTATATGTATAGTATATATTGTATTTGCTATGGTTAGATTTAGGCTTATAGTTTTGATTGTTTTGTGTTTTCTCCTGTAATTTTTCTCGTTATTTCTGTTTTCCTGACCTATAAATTTGTTAGAATACCTTAAAATCTATTCAAATTGACATACTGGTGTTTAACTATATCTTCTTTTTTAACATCTGTTCAAAATATTAAAATAAGTGTTCATAAAATATTAACAATTTACTTAGATTTAATATTTTATGGTTTTAAGTAAAATGTAGAGCTGTCATAACCATGTGTCCTTTTTTGGTAACACTTGCCCCTTTATGATAAAGTTGTAGCTTAGTTAGACCTGCATAGTCAAAAGCAGTACTAGATAATCATTTTCCTTCCCATTAAGAATAGGAAGATAATCTAGTATATTTCCCCAGATATTCATCATCCCAGTGGATTTTTCTTACTCTCAATGTTCTGAACTTTCCCCTGGTATCATTTTATTTTAGTCTGATAAAGTTCTACCATATTTCATTACAACAGGTTTGCTCAGATTGAATTTTTAGTTTCTCTTAAATTAAAAATGTCTTTGTATCACTCTGATTCTCAAAGACATTTTCACTGGATCTAGAGATCTGGATGGACAGACTTTCTTGGAGATGTTTAAAAACTGATTCCACATTGTTGGCCTCTGTGACTTCTGATGAGAAATCTACCAGCAATATTTTCCCTTTTAATTCATGACTTTATGAAGAAAACAAAATAATAGAGAATGGTAATTGATGGGTTAGGAAGATGAATTTTATTTTCCCAGCAGCACTGAAGGCCTGTGATGAGCTTCAAAAGTGTGAACCAGAGAAAAGCCCAGGAGCTTAAATTCATAGGTGACAGGGCACAGAAGAGGTAAGTGTCCCTGCCCTGTGCAGCCAAAGCACCCATAAAGAGAAGTGGCCTAACCACTCTGGAAATAATAAAGAAAAATGATAAATGTAATCTAAAAAAGTTTTGCTTAGTGGTTCAGTACTAACACCATTTCAAGACTAGTGCAATAGTAAGCCCCTACAGTTAGACTACGTCTATCTAAAACCATAGTGTTTATCTATTAAACACAGAAATAAGCCCTGGGTGCATAGAGTGAGCTGAACACTATTCTAGGTATTGGAAGTCTAAAAGTGAACCAATACAACAACCGTCCACATCCTGCTGTAGCTTATAAATAAACATTAAAAATGGAAATACCATCTCCTTGGGTGTGTAAGGAAGAGATTCAAGGGGAAACAATCTGTGTAAGGGAAGGAGAACACAAAAAGTTCCAGTACTGTGCAATGGTGTGTTTAAAAATGATCATGCAATTGTTAGTAGACCTAGAAAATAATCAAAGTGATTAAAACCTATTGACAAAGCAAGGAGATGTGTAGAAGGCAGGTAGAGGCAATGCCTGCTGGACCCGGAAGCAAATGCTATCTGTGTGGTCCTGAGAATGTAATCGCTGATGATCGATTTACCTAACGCATTGCTCCAGGAATAATAGGAAGAAAGACTGTGAGCCTCAGCAGACAAGATCCAAGTCCTCATCTATCAAAAAAAGTAAAAATCTAACATCAAAACTTATAAAAATAACAAGCACATCATTTAAAAATATGGAGATAAATTCCACAAATAAACATCTAAAATATTGTGATATATTTTGAGTTAGGGATATGTTGAAACAGTAAGGGGACAAAAAATGTTACTTTTAATAGTGTTTGTGAACAAATAGGTTTTAAAGATTATACATATTACTGTGTGTGTGTGTGTGTGTGTGTGTGTGTGTATGTGTGTGTGTGTGTGTGTTTGAGACAGGGTCCTGCTATGCAGTTCAAGCTGCCCTTGAGCTCACTTTGTAGCCCAGGTTGTTGGTCTCAGACTCCCAACGATCCTGTTGCCTCAGCCCGCCTATTACAGACAGGCTGGGATCACAGCTGTGCACCGCCACACCTGGCTATCCATATTGCTTTGATTAAAACTATGCAATTTTCCTTTGGCTTCCTTCACACACTTCTTTTTTGCAACATCAATTCTGTAAAAGTAAAGTAAAAATGCTGAGCATAGCTCAGGAGCTCCACAGAATATTCCAAGTGATCTTTGCCTTCTCCTGTATTCATAGGTCCTTATCAATTCAGTCATCTTTAATAAAAATAGGAGCAAGGCTATAAGCCTTCAAGAGCCTTTTTATCTGTCAAGTGTTCGACAATTATAAATGAACATCTTAGAAGGAGAGGTGACATGCCAAAGATCATAAATATCAGCTGATCTAACTATATGTCTGTCCTGCCACTACAGAGGCGATGTTGAAAAGTAACACGGACTGGTAACAAGCTCTACGAATCCTCCTAGATAAATTGTGAATCTCTTCAGGTTTCCTAGGAAGAAGTTTTGTAACAGAGACAAAGCCCCACTGTCCCTCACTATAACTTTAGTGACAATACACGGCCATGAATAAATCTTCAAAACTATAGAATACTGTGTAGGCAAATGGGAAAGCTACCCTGCATTTACCTACTCATGGAAGACATCATGATGCTGTGTCCAACCTCGAAGGCTGTTAACTGATCCAACATGAAAACTGAGAATTCTGGGTATAGGAAAAGGGCAGCCTGAGTAGTGATCCTCAGCTGTGTCATTTATTGTATACGAAATGCAAATAAAAAGTGAAGCAACTTGATTTCCACATCGGGGTTTGTTGCTCAGACTTTTAAAAGCAAAAAGTCCTAAATTTAAAGCTTGTTTTTACCTTCAGCAAATTAATTATCCCCAGTTTCTGTATCAAGAACGTGGAGAATGAAATGACATTACACTGCATGAGAACTATGTAAAAGGGTGCTTATAAATCATGCGGTAACCAAACAACAAAACCCTCCATAACTATTGTTTCCTTTTCTTTGCCATGTAATCAACATTACGACGTGATCCTACTGCTACAGTTATAGTATCATTTTCACCAGTAACGATAACTGCTGCTTATTAAACTTGCAATCTGTACTCAGTGATTTTCCACAAAGATCATTAATCCTCGGGAAACTACATGGGTATCATCCACTGGACCCACAGGCAACAGACTTACAGGAAAAAAATTGTTCCGGGTTACTTAGTGTGTGCAAAGTGGAAATGGGAACCCGGAAGGGCTCAGTTTCAAACACCAACACTTATATTCTATTATATCACCAAGAGTTTGCTTTGCTTTCAGGAGATCAGGGTTAATAAAGAAGAACAGATAGATGCCCTGCAGAACTGCACAGCAAACTGCTAACTATGATACCAAAATGCTAACATTGAAACAACTGTGCTTTCTTGCAGAGGAAATTTTAAATCTGTGTCCATTTAAATTAATTAGAACAGTGCAACACCTGTCTGCTTAAGATGAAAACTCAAGGCCAATACATCCAGCTGTACGTGGGAATTACATATTTGAGCATTAAGATAAAATTTAAACCCTGCGCGTATGAGTTTTTAGCAGTGTAATGTATTATACAGGTACCTGAGGTTTCTGACAGCAAAATAATTTACATACATTATTTTAATAATCCTCATAATTTTTCTTCTGGGAAGGTAAGTAGCAATTATTTCTTAGATTTTTCAGATAGTGAAACAAAGTAAAGCGGAAGAAATCTTTTATATGTACTTCTCAATAGATCTCAAGTATTAATTTTAACTTTGGGACCATTTTCTGTCTTTGGGGATAATTACAGTAAAACGTGGCTCTATTTTAAGTGAAAAAATAGTAATGACTAACTTTAGAGGAACACGTTGGGTTATAACAAAAATAGAGAAGTGAATCAGTGCATGTATTCTTTCTCCAGCAATAGAAATTATCCAGAGCTACTCTGGCACCTCTTCTGATAAAATTAATTACTTATAAACTAAATCATGTTTAAGCATCAACCAGCACATTATTGTAATATGAAGTACAAGAAATAGAACCACCACATTTCTAGCACAGTAACCTGTCTCATTTCTCATCCGCCTCAGCATGTGAGATGCAGGTCAGGAATACTCCCTGGGATGTTTACCTGTGATGCCAGCATAGCATCCCAGAGAAAAAAGAAAACCCTGACAACTATAAGAGACAAGAAGTCACCATAGAACTACCGCAGTTTTATTTGAAAACTCATCATATGGTTTTTATGAGTTTTCAAACAAACTAGGGAGACGAAAACAAAATGGAAGTGAGGAAATCTGATATTCCTCTTGAGTCAGTTTCTGTTTGCCTGGCTGTGCCAAGACGTGCTTTACTGCATCTGCGAGGAGCACATGGCAACTTCAGAAAACTAATTCATTACAGAATTCTCCTATCTTTGGTTTATTTAACAGTAAAATTTCAATTAGTTTTCTCTAAATAGTGGATATTTTTTCAATTTAATAGAGCAGTTCTCCTTTCGGTAGGCTTGCTTTTTGGTGAGATGTAGAAACTTTCTAATTTGATGGGAGAAAAGCTATGATTTCTTATATTTGCATTACACACAAAAGAAGAAAGTACAGGAAATAACGAAACTTGGTAAAAGTCAAATATGAAAATGCTGTCAGTTTATCCATCTGTCCCACAAATATTTCATGAGCCCTATGATATGTCGGGCTCTTTGGGTAAGAACATAAACAAAGACAGGTGTAGTTGTGTTGCTCAGCGGAGTCTAGAGAAAAAGATATGGATCAAATAATTCTACAAACACATGTAAAATTAGAAATGACATCAGTGTGATGAAGTTATCATAAGAGAGTGTATAACAGGAAATTGGACAGTAAGTCAGAGAAAGTGCCCAGTAAACTGAGGACCACCTCAGGGTGAGTAGGAATTAAACATAAAATTGTCTTTGTGCAAAATGCCATTTTCTCCAATCTGCATGTACTATCCACCTTAGTACATGCAGAAGAATGAGTGAGGGTCACTGTGCCCTAAGAAGAGATTGAGGGGAAAGGTTGCATTGTATAATTTTATTAAATGTAATTTATGTCAACAGATCTCATGAAAAATTGTTTCCAGCCATAATAGACTAACACGTGCTAGTCATTCTCCAACCATACACAATGACAACAGAAATGGAAATACATGAAATAACGGTTTTTCACATAGCAGACAAGTCAAGAAAAGGTCCAACTCACACTTCTTGGTTTCCTGACTTGATTTCATACACAGTAAAATAATGTAGTATTGGTGAAAGGTTAGATACAGGGATTAGTGGAACAGAATGGAATGCTCAAAAGCAACCCCACAAAATTATAGTCAATTAAAATTTTACACAGGTTCAAATTCAATCATAATGTAGCTAAGGATAATCTTTTCACCAATTACTACTGAAACAACTGGAAATTTAATTGTATACAAAGGAACCTCAACCTACGCTTCATCATTTTATGAGATTTATTCAAGTGTGATCACAAACCTACATATAAAATAAAACACTGTGAAATATTTTGGATGTGACTCTGCTAGCACAGTCAATAAGAGGAGACATGAAGAAATACCAAAGAGGAATTAAAAAGAGAAGTAGAGTTAGTTGGGGCTGAATGAAATGAACGTATAATATGATATTAAAATTGTGAGATGTCACACTAGGAAATTTCAAGCAATAAACACTTATAGAGGGAAAAAATGTTTCTAATTAATGGCCTAAGATTCTATGTTAAGAAACTAGAAAAATATTGGGAAATTAAAGTAAATAAGAAAAAGAAAATGTAGAAAAGAGAAGAAGGAGAAGAGGAAAAGGCAGAAGAAAGAGAAGAAAAGGAAAAGGAGGAGGAGGAGAGGGATAACAGCAAAAAGAACAAGACCACGGCAGCACATGAGAACAAAGGCTGTTCTTTAAAAAGATTTTAAAAATTGGTAAAGTTCTGGGCAGATTGATCAAGTGTAAACCAATAGACAAGTTACAAATGCTGTATCAGGAATGGTAAAAGGGAAATTATTATTGCAGATACTAAAGGCACAAGAAGAATGAAAAGAAAATATAACCAATAATTGTATGCCAGTAAACAATTTAAACATATAAATGGCTTAAATGACATAACCCACATCTACTAAATGAATTGAATTTTCAAAACCATTCCACGCAAAGTAAACTCCAGACCCAGAAATCTTCCTAAATGGTTTTCGTCAACCACGTAAGCATAAATGCCAATAACATTCAATCTACCCAAGCGCTTGCAAATGCTAAGGTGTTGAAGAGAGGACATTTCCTAATGCATTCTGAGTGGTCAGTGCTATGCCGCCTTAGTACATTTATGCTGCTATAATAGCATATGACAAACGGGGCAAATTATAAAGAATAGAAATTTCTTTCTCACACTCCTGGAAGCCAGATCAATGTGGGCACTGGCCAGTGTGTTGGCCTAGTGGGGGCTGCAGCCTGTGGAGAGGAGGACCATGAGGCCCTCACACTGCAGAAAGTGGAAAGGCATGCTGAACTGAACAGCAGTGAAGTGTCTTGTATAAGGGCCTCGATCCAGGACACTCATTTCTTGATCACCTCTGCAAGACCTTTCTGTTAATACTGTCACGTGCATGACTCCTAAGTTTTGGAGGGCACATATTGAAACCACAGCATCCTGATGCACAAACCAAAGGTGTGAAAAGAAAACTGCACACTAAAATATCATGTGTCTGTATGTATTATCCTGAACACACACTTCAAAGATATCAGTATGCAAAGCAGCAACTATTGGTGTTTTTTGTTTTTTGTTGTTGTTGTTGTTGTTTGCCTGTTTTGTTTTCTTTCTTTGGATGTTTGGTTTTTGTGTTTTTATGTTGTTGAGAGGATTAATGGTCTGACCAATTTTGCATGTCTGTATATGGGTTCATATATTTACACTTCGAAGATATCAATGGATAAAGCAATAACCACTGTTGAGACCATGTCACCTTGTCTATAGATCAGTTGTGATTGTACTATTTTTTATGCTAATTGGCATCTGTTTGTTAATATGTTTTTGTACTTTTATTTAAAAAAAATATATCATGTGAATGTAGGTGCAAAAATTCTAAGTATTTTACAAAAGCAAGTGTAATAAGACTAGGTCACATCAAATGGAGTTTTCCCCAAGAATGCAGGATCAGTTTCACATTCAAATCATGCCACTTTAAAAAACCAAAAAGAGAAAAAAAGAGCATATAATCAACTAAATGGTCATAGATTTAGAAAAACCATTCACTGGATGAATTTAGCATGCATTCATGATAAACAGTCTAAGCAAACTATAAATAAAAAACCAACTCAACCTGATAAAGGGTTACTATTTTAAAAATCTTGCAGCTAACATCATGCTAAATAGCAAAATACTAAATGTTTTACCCTTACACATAGGGAAAACAGAAATATCCAATCTTACCATCTCTGTATAGCATAGTATCAGAGGTTCCAGATATTGCCACCAACAAATAAAAATTAGAAATTGAAAAGTCTCATTATAACTAAGGAGTTTGGCTTTTTATAGGACATAAGGTTTCTGTATGAAATCAGTTGTATTTCTATTGTATTCTATTTTAAATAGAATCAAACACGAAATATTTTGAATAAATTTGAATAAAAATGTGCAATAAATGTTTGGATACTGAATACAGCAAAACTTTCTTGATTTCTCTATCATGAATTAGAAAATCCAGTTTTATTATGTGTCCTTTTTTTCCAAATTAATCTGAAGTTTCAAAGTAATTCCAATCAAAATTCCAACTGATGTTTGCTAGAATTTGGCAAACTGATTCTAAAATTCAGATGAAAATGAAAGTCTTGTAATAGTAAAGCACCTTTGGGAAAAGTTTTAAGACTTATACAGCCTGACATCAAAATATATAATAAACCCATAGTAATAGAGGCAGGATATTTGTGGTATAAAGAAAAACACACTAAACAATGGATTAGATAGAATTCAGAAATAAACTCAAATGTATATCTCTGATTGATTTTTATGGCCTTATGTTTTTTTAGAAACGGTGGTAGAACTACAGGATAATCAAGACAGTGAAATAGCATCATATGAGCATAGAACTTTACCATGCACTGTGAACAAATGCTAACTCAGAGTTGATCACAGACCTAATATTAGAGAAAAACATTATAAAACTCCTAGGAAAATTTTATGGTTTGTCTGCATGTCCCCCCAAATCCTCATGCAGTCATGGGGCAGGCTTCCATTCTAGATTTTTGATTGATTCATAGTCCAATGCTGGGATGGTGCTACACCTTCCCTGGGGTGGATAGTTTGCATCTGGAAGGGAGAGAAGGAGGCTGCTCGCCGCTGCTCCTCTCTTTTGCTCTTGCTGCTTTTGCTGTCTTCCCCCACCATGAACAGTTGCCCTCTGCCATGTGCCACTCTGCCTTGGAGCCAGCTGAGTATGGACTGAAACCTCCATACACTGTGAGCTAAGTAAATCTTTCCTTCCTTAATTTTGGGCATCGGGTATTTTCTCTCAGCAAGGAGAGAAAAGTAACCAAGACAGAAAAATATAGAAAATCTTAGCTCCTGAGTTTAGCAAAGCTTTCTTACATAGCATGCTAAAAACACAATGTATAAAATCAAAAAGAATTAATTGAAGTTTTGCTCTTCAAATGACACTTCAGAAAATGTGCATACAAGGTATAGTGTGGAATATACTGTAAAATATATGTGACAAGAAACTCCTTTCTTCTTTTCAAGTACCAAGAATCAAACTTAGGACCTTGCACTTGCCAAGAAGGCACTTGTGCCACTGAGCTACATCCCTGGCCCCAGGAACTCTTGTTGAGAGCTCATTATCTAACATGGCGGTAGCCAGCCAGGTGTAATTACTGAGCTTATGAAATGTACTTCGTCTCAATCACAATCCACCTCAAGGATAAAATACTTCAAAACTTTAGAACTTCATGAAAAAATAAATATTTCAAAGGTTTTTACACCTTGAAAATAATAATATATTTGCATATTAAACTTCAACTTATAAGTAGAATTTATTTCACTGGGTATTTAAATGCTATTTTGTGACAACCAGGAAATTTAGTAACACATATGTGGATTACATTATATTTCTATTGTGTGGAGCTTATCTAGAATGCATAAAGACTACTCATAATTCAATAATAAGACTAATCATATTGTTATAAAACAAGTAAAACATTTGAACAGACATTTCACAAGAGAAGATACATGGATGTAAATAAATACAGGAAATGGTGTTCAACCTTGTTAGTCATCGCATCGGAAAATGAAACTTAAAAGAGTAATAGAATGCCTCCATACAGCCAATATAATTATTTTATTAAACAAATTATTCAAAAACTGTGAAACAAATGGAGCTTTGTACATTTTTTGACAGGACTAGAAAATGGCACAATTAGTCAAAAATAATTTGGTCATTTTGAAAAAAAAATTAAAACTACATTTCTAGGTTATATAGCTGTTCCACTGCTATCTAAATATTGACCTAATAAAAACCAAAGTGTATGTCCACACAAAGACCTGGTGAATAGCTTTCAGGACAGAAACGATCATAGAAACTTCCTCTGTACTGGCTCACCTGAAAACACCATAGATGCTTATCCATGGATGAACAGATAAACAGTTTCCTATATAGTCACAAAATGGAACACTACTCAGAAAACAAAGGATCAGAATACTGATACAGGCAACAAAACAGATGAATCTCTGAATAATTACGCTGAGTAAAAGAAGCCTAATAAAATGCAGTGCACCCCATAGGACTGTGGCCATATAAATGTCTACACTATGCAAATGAATCCGTGGTGATAGAAAATATACACCTGGCTGTGGATGTGGGGAGAAGAAATGGTGGATTAAGCAGAGGCCCAGTGAAGCTACCAGGGTGGTTGTGATGTTGGTGTCATAAGCATATATGTATGTCAAAGCTTACCAGGTTATATACCGTAAAAATACTTTACCTATATCAATCCCACGTCAGTACTTCAAGGAAATTATAACCTGGGAATACGGGCTGGAGGTATAGCTCAGTGGTTTAAGTGCTTGCCCACTAAGCACTAAGGCCCTGAGTTCGATCCCTGGTCCCGGAAAAAAAAAAAGGAACGGATATAACCTGGGAATGAAAATAAAACAAACAAATAAAAGCCATCCGAAGTCAGCCGTCGTAATACAGCAACAGGTAAATAATTGCCACCCACTGCAGATCACGTGAGAACAGTTTAGGGAAACATCCATCAGGCCTAATCAAAATCAAAATCCAGTTTAGGAAGGGAATTGGATGAGCTAGGGTCTCACCCTGTGGCTTACTGACAGTCTGAGGTAAGTAGATCCTGCCTCCACCCTTCTTGCAAGTGTATCTCTCTGAGGTCTGCTTAGTCTGTTCATACTTACAGAAAGTATGAACACCTCTTACTGTGAGATTTTGGACAAGCTTCTTAACATCTCAATTATCTCAGTTTTTTTCATCTGCAAATGGGAATAACATGGGCTGGGGATATAGCTCAGTGGAATAAGCGCTTGCCTAGCAAGCTCAGGGTCCTGAGTTCGATCCCCAGTACCGCAAAAAAAAAAAAAAAAAAAAAAATGGGAATAACATGAGTGATCCTTTCCTAGGATAGCAACGGGGATTAAATGAAACACAACATAAATAAATATCTTAGCACAATGCCTAGTAGCTTTCACTATTATTTCTTCATTCATCAACAAACATTTTTAGGAAACATAACTGGCAGAGAATGGGGCATTGTGCTATGATGGGAGAATACAGAAAGGAAGAAGGCACACATTTGTTTAAACTTCAGGATCACTGGCTGATGGGGAAGATGTGAGCCATAGTAATAATATGCCATGTGAAAATATTGTAGCAGTGGAACTTTACAAGGCCCTACATCCTTATACAGTAACAGAAATACATACAAAATCCTTACTCACTCTTCATATGTTCTACAGGCTTTCCATGAGAGGAAATAATGTAGAGCCTGCCAAAACTCACACTTTCCTTGAAGTAGGTTCACCACGCAGACAAGGTGAAAAGTTATAGTTTAAAATATGAAAGTGCTGATATAAACTTACAATGTGATGAAGAACTGAGTCCTGTTTGGAGAGGTCTTTAAGCAGTTCAAAACAACTAGAAAATAGAATGTATTTGAATAACAAGTGATAGTGTTAAACAGATGGGAGCGGACCACAGAGACATTTTTGGCTTTGCTACATATCTGAACTTGAGCTAGGAGGCAAAATGTATCTGCACCAGTCAATGATTTACTAGAGAAACAGATATAACACAAGATGTACAAATATATAAGAAATTACAAGATTGGCTTACAAAGACCACCACAGAGTCAGAGGAGGAAGGGTGTAGAACGTCTGCACAATGGAAATAGAAGTTTCAGTCCAAGGCCAGGAGCTCACTGCAGTGTCCTGTGTGAGTCTGTATCAGGAGCCCAATGGATCTGTGACAGAAGGCTGAAGGGCCTACACTGGAAGGTAGGAGATGATGTCCAAGGTGAAGGTGAAAACTGTAGTTCCTCCAAAGAAACAGAAGCAGATCCATCCTTCCTTATTCCCCCTTTATACCATCCAGGGGAGGAGCCACCCTAGGGTGGGCCTTCCACACCTTAGGGTGTGGAATTGGTGAGCCAATTTACTTAAGCTTCTCTTAATTAAACTTCTAGAGTTGACACAATCAAGCAATCATCACAGTATCTTATCATGTCTTAAATCATTGGAATAATCGATAGTATGGCATAAACAAATATGCTGTACATATATGTATATATATCTTTGAAGTAGGAAGGCAAGAATTTAACCCCATCAAGTGCTAGAAAGTAAGGTTATTTGGTTGATTGGAACCAAGTTGCAGAGAATCATGCAGGCTAGGTAGGGGAAATTATAAAATCACACGGGGAGGGGAAGTTACCGTAATGTAGTACGGTTTGGATTTAGATGCTCCCCCGGTGTTTCATGGGTCTAGGAGGTGACTCGATCATTGTGGAAGCATTATACTCATCAGCGCAGTCGCCTTTTCATGAGTTCAGTGGTTCAACGGCTGTGAGAAGGTGGGTCCTGGCAATACGTGGGTCACTGAAGACGTGACTCAGAAGGGTGTGTCCTTGTCCTCAGCTACTGCCTTCTCTATCTGCTTCCGGGCCGCCATGAGGGGAGCAGCTTTCCTTCTCTGGCCCCTTCTACCCATTTCCCTATTAGACCTTGTGAGCTGAGCATGGACTGAACCCTAGAGAAACATGAGCCAAAGTCAATCTCCCTCCTTTAGATTGTCGGTATCGGGTGTTTCACCCCAGCTTCCATGTGGACCCCACACTGGAACAAATACTTCAGAACCAATGAATTGGATGCTTTCTCTTTTTTGCTAATGGGTTGGTCATTGGCTGTTTATATATTGGACCTACTGAAATGTCCCAATGTACAGGAGCAAGGGGCCTCATGATGTGGCAGGAATCAGGGCTGGAAAAAGAATGGGTAACCCAGTGGCATTGACCAGGGCCAGCTCTCCATGTTGGACTGACCCGCAGTCTCCAAAGCTGATGAGAATGCTGCATTTGAACATGGCCTTTTATATGTTGTAAAGTACATTTGTCAAGGGGCACATATAGAACATATTTTATTTTAGCCATTTATTAACTAGAATGTTTTAAAGTTTAGAACCATGGGAAATGAGCTATGCTTTATATGGTTCTTCTAGGCTATGCAAATGTCTAAAATGGGGCTATTTTTGCTTTTATTTCTTTCTTTATTTATTTGTGAGTACCAGGAATTGAACTTAGGACCTTGAACCTGCCAGGCAGACACTTGTGCCACTGAGCTACATCCCTGGTAAACAGGGCTATTTTTAAACCACAAAGATTTATTGTAGTAACAACCCTATCTCTAACATTAAAATCATGAGTCCTCTGATATCTCTGGACTAATAATTCAGATTTCTCTCCTACATCATAATGGCAAGTCAAGCAATTCGTTACACCATTTTCTAGTAGTTTTCTCTTCTCTGCCTCCTTCCATCAACAATTAGCTTTACAGTTATCTTCTTAAATTGTGGATGTCATTATAGTTGACATACTATACATATAGGTATTGCTGTTTGTAGTTTTCCACTTCAAAACAGATGTTTGTCTTCATATGAGAAGTGTGTTTTTGTTCTATCTTGTTTTCCTTTTTGTTTATCATGGGAATCCTGCATCTAATCCAGTGAGTTCTTTATGTTTGAAAGGAAAATGATGAGAAAGTTTAAAATAAGTATAAGCTGATCACATTTTTTCTGAAATATTTACACCTGTCCCTGTGATAAATTTCCTGGTTCCTAACAAATCAATGATAATTTGTTTATTAGAAATGACTTAAGCAGGATTAAGAAAATTTTAACTGAATCCAAGATGAACCTGTTCTGTCACATATTGTAGGTGTTAACTTCTCAGAAGAGCAGTTACTAATAACTCCTCAGGGGTTCATTTCAAATGTCACTTTTTCCTTTGCTCGTCACTGTCATCTGAGGGATACTCTTGCTTCACTTTGGCTTTCTTGGACACATGAAGAAAACCATCCTAATTAAACAGTGTAGCTTTTGAGGAGAAATATCCTATCTCTTCTATTTCACTGAGTCTCTGTAATTGAAAAAAATGTAAATATTTAAAGATAATGTGCTTCATTTCTGTGTGGTTAATATTTGCTTTAATTTGTATGTGACTATGCCATGGGTATCAGAGTAAATTATCTGGCTTTATAAGTTTATATTAATGTCTCCACAGAGCTACAGAAAGCAGCTGCTGTCCTATCATTTTATCTTTTTAAACGTTCCTACCATTTAGTGTTACTGTAGAAGGTACAGCTGTAAAGACTAACTCATTTGACTTTCTTTACAAGCCATGCTTTGTAACACACAAGCTCTTAGTGATTTGAAATTTTCCATCTAGGATCAATTACTTCTTCGGTTGTGTTTACCTGGAGGCCAAGGAGAGTGTGCTAACACACACACACACACACACACACACACACACACCCAAAGATACTGTTAGTGTTCAGTCGCAAATACCCTTCAAACATCCCGTAGTAACAACACCGCTTGGCATAAATGCCCTGACTGTTATCTTCCTCATCATAACTGCCATCAGAGGTTTCTAAACTATTATAAAGGAATATTGTTTCACAGAATAAGAATCAGATAGAGATCAATAATTCAGGGAGGAGTAGGAAGGAAGAACAAACACATCAACCAAGGGCTCATGGATCTATAGTTTGTAAAGTATTCAGCCTCTGACAGTTTTGGGGACTTGGGAGCAGTCTAATTTTGACTTAGAAAACTGGAAGAGTCTGCTTTTACCCATGCAGATCTGCATTGCTCCACCTGGTTAAAACATATATTTTACGGCAAAAGTCTACTTTTTTTTTTTCAGGAGAGGAAGTGGTGTATTGCTGCTTCACATTTGGATGCTTTTCCCTGCCTGGGCACACCCCAGTGGGCCTAAAAGACAAGTAAGACCACCACTCCTAGCCCACTGTTTACCCCCGCCAGAACTGTAGGCCTTTCGCCAAAGCTCTGGCAGTTTTAAGACTGTTTCCTGGCAGCCATTGGCTTTGAGAGGCTGAATGACTGGTTCTGTCTGTCTGGATTTTGTTCTGAGTTTTTAAGGGCTTGCTTCTGAGCAACATCTCAGTGGCTGCCGAGCCCTGGGATTCAGCACAGCCGTGTTATCCAGGAACTTTGGATCCCTGAGCTGTCCCAGGCTCTCTCTGCCAGCCACTTGCTTCAGGGCTTCAAAGAAGGGCTTGGCTGGAGTGCCCAGGATGCTTTGCTGCGGCTGCCACAGCCCTCTTTTGAAGCACCATGGTAGCCAACAGAGAGGATTCTGTGTTACGTACATTATGCCCCTGGAGGTGCCAGCCAGCTGCTGTGACTCAGCTAAAAACAGGGAACTCGCTGTAAGAGAGAGTGCATAAAGGGGAGGGATGACTGAGGGAGAGGGAAAAGAGGAAAAGCAGCAGGAGTTTACGACGTCCAAAGTTTGTCAAAGGGCTCCAACACATTGCTGAAAGAGCTTTCTTGATCAGTCAAAGAAGGACCCAACTCCGTGACTCTAAATGCTGCTGGGGCTCCATAATGTTTAGTGGCTTCTGTATCTAATAAAAATAAGCAGCAGAGGGTTAAGGAAGAAAAAATAGATTCTCTCTCCTCTTTCTTGTTCACAGGACCCTGAGGAAATGTGTACTAATTGTCCTTCCAGATAGCATTTGGACTCAAACACACTGATGGAAAGGAATAGAATGTCTTAGTGCATATAAACCCCCTAAGAATAAGAGCTTATACTGTCTGAATTTACAGAGAACTGATAATCCTAGAAACAATTCTGAATCCAAACTGGGGCTGCAACAACACAGCCCCTTGGGAACTTACCTACGAGATATTCTACTGTGCCTCTCTCCTTGGCTCTGGATAGTTATGTAAAGAAAAAAAAAATGATGCTCAGCTCAAAGCAGATCTTGAACAAGCAACCCAGTCTTATGCTGTGAAGCATTTGCCAGGGTGCTTTGCTTAGCGCAAAGCTAGAAATTCATGGACAGATAGAACATAAAATGTACCTTGGCTTTTAAAAATGGGCTTAGGAACAGTGCCAGAGACGAGAGAGGACTGGAAGGGAGTCATAGGAAGGAGTGATTTAAATGTACTTCAGAACAAAGGTCAAGACACCTTGTCTTTAACTTCCCATACCAGGCTAAGGGCAGAGCGAGGCAATGATCTGACTAGTTAGACAAAGAAGCAAATCAGATCTGTGTCTTTTATCCACTAGACTCCAGTGAGAAAGAAATTTAGGTTCACGATCACTGAAGGGATCACATTTGTTCCTGACAAACAAGAGGGTGAACACAGCCCATCAGCTCAGACCTGGGTGTGTCCTGTCCTGGCAGAGTGTCGAAGGTGATAAAACCTTGAGCAAGTGGCGACAGCTACCTTCTGGGAGAAAACGTGGTTTCCAAAATTTCACCAGCGATTGCTTCTGGTTGAGCTGGCATGAAACAGGTCAAACTGATCAAAAGAAATTCAACCTTAGAGAGTCATACTGGGTGTCAGGGGTGGATTGTTATTGTAGTCTTTGCTTTGCTTGTCCATGGCTGCTGGACATTTTTCTCTCAGATCCCATTCACAGTTGAGCTTACTCAAAAAGGGTCCTCAAAAGAAATGTGATGGGTTTTCTCAGCAACAGCATTTTTATTGGGGAATACAGATTTTTGCTAAGAGACATATACAAAGATTAAGAGAACAGAAGTGCTTTTTTTACTCTATTTTGAACTTGTACTTCTATGGGAGAAAGACCTAGTATCTCCTTAGTAGGCATTTTTGCTGAGTGCTTAAACTGAGTTTAAAAGAAAAGAAGTTAGAAGTAAAGAGGTCATGTTTGCTTAATCTAGAAGATCATAAATAGCTTCAACAGGAAAAATGTGAAAAGGCATTGATCAGAATATCAGAGAAAAGTACAGCCAAGAAGCACAAGAGGACAATTTAGTATGTGTGCTCTAACATATATGAGGAAGTATCAAGTGACACCCTTCCATTATGCTATTGAAACAAGAAGACCAAGAGAAGAAACAAAAATGAAGATGAAAGGCAGAATGATTTGGCTAAAAAGTAGATTAGTTGTAGTTTAGGTAACAAAGAGACGAGGGGATCAATGGCCAGGTGTCATTGCCTGTGCACATCGTTTCTGACTTATTTGTTTCAAGTCCCTTGTATCCCAACATGGTGGATTTTAGATACTGGGTCTGTGGTTTGCTAGACAATTGCCACTCCCAGGAATTCACTTGGAAAGCTTAGGATTCTGAACTGGGTGGAATGGTGGCTCCTCAAATGACAATGTCCAACCTGTGCATATGACTGTGTTTGGAAAAAGATCTTTGTGGGTAGAATTGTTAACATATTTAAGACCCTATGGGGCAGGGCATGCCCCAATCTTCAACTCAAGTGTCCCTGTGAGAGAAGAAGACACACAGAAGTAAAAGCCATTGAAGCCCAAGGCAGAAACTAGAATTATGCAACAATAAGCTAAAAACCCTAAAGGTTCTCTGCAGCCACTGGAAGTCAGGAGAAAACCACAGGACAGATTCTCAGGCAGAGCTTCCAGAAGGAAGCAACCTTACTGACTCTTTGATTTTGTGCTTCTAGCCAAAGATCTTGGGTGGGAATAAATTTCCACTTGTCTTGGCCATGCAGTGTATAGTGATTTATTTTTATAGCCCCAGCAAACTAAAACAGGTCTTCCTCAAATTCATCATGGTCTCACTGGCTGTGTTGAAGATGAAACAGAGGTGCATGGATTATTCCAGCTCAACTAACGTACATGCCTATATGAATTTCTCCAGATGTCATAAATGGATTGGAACATCAATTCAAGTCTTCTATCAACTGAGCACTCACCATGTGTTAAGCATCATACTCACAGGTCCATTCATAAAGTAGCAGCATCCCCTTCGGAGTTTATAGTCCAGCTGTACCCAAAGTCTGCAAGTCAGCAATATTCCCTGGGGAATGGAAACTCAACTCTGGGGGACTGTAACAGCCTAGGCCTTACTAATTCTATTTTGCAGTACTGATGAGCAAAACGTGGTGTCTATTTTCCTGTGGTTCTCTCCTAAGCCTCAGAGTGGTTGAAAGGTACCGGAGGTGGAGGTTAACATGACTGAATGGGTGAATGGCTACAACTCCTCTTGCGCAGGAGTAAAAGGCTCCGGGTGAGGTACCAAATCATGTACAGGTTTCCTAATGTCACAGATTGCTGAGAAGGTTTTGTAGTGAGCATCAGAATCCCTCTTTGTGGGTCTCTAGACAGGCATACTTAGCCCCATTTTGAAATTTGTTATCTCATCAGTGGTTCTAGCAACACTTTCAACTCCCTTTACTTCTTTGACCCTCAGTTAATTAATTGTGTTCTGAGTGAACATCGGCTCCAAGGTGCTGTGCCATTTGCAATGTTCCATTTGGAAGAGACCCGTGAGCACCGCGGGGAGCCTCCCCAGAGGCTCTGTGCCTGGAAAGTCTGCTCTTTTCACAGCCAGTGCTGCTGTTGGTTCTGCCTTCTGGCTTACACAAGAATTGGCTTTTACATTTCTTAATTTAGACACCAACAGTATGGAGAAGTTATATATACATGTATGTATATTCTGTCTCAGGAGCGTGATGTTTTTCATTGCACAAATAGAGATCACCGCCAGCAACTAGTAAGTACACACAGGAATGCTCACTCCACCAGCGCATCAGGTCGTAGCATGGGGGCTAAGCCCTGGGAAATCAAGATATTTCCTGTGACTGTTCCTTTGAAAACAATCTTATTAGGAGCCAAGATGTTTAAGCCATAACAACTACTCTTATTCTGCAGAATGAGCCTTCTCTTTCTGAGTGCTCTTGAATGTTCAATGAGGAATCCATTTATCAGGATCCCCAATCCCATGAAGGAATCCCTGAACCCCACCAATGGAATCAGAAATACGTATCTGATATGATAACCACCCATTTGCCAAGCATCACACTAAGCACTGTGCAGACACTTAATACTACAACAGGGCTGTAAGATCAGAAGCACTGCCAATCACATTTTAACAGATGAGAAAACTGAGGCAGAAAACGACTGAATTGCTTCTCAAATTCACTGCGTGTCTCAGGTCAGTTTCCCTGGAATCAGAGCCAGCACAGCTATTACTTTAGGAGAAGAAGAAGCCTCACCTGAAGTTTGCCTTCATCTTTACCCTGCAGGATACCAAGGCACAAAATGCACTAAAGGTCTAGTCCCACATGGAAGATAGGTCTTTCGGTTTAGTGCTACACGGAACTGAACATTTGCCTTGAGTTACATCCCCCTCTCTTTTGTTACTTCTTACTTTGAGACAGGCTCTTGTTAAGTTTCCCAGGGTAGGTTTGAACTTGTGATCCTCCTGCCCCAGCCTCCCAGAGTGCTGGAATTACAGGCAAGAGCCAGCACACCCAGCTTGGGCTTCTGTACCAAGCTGATAGCCAATGTTCACTCTCCAAGTGATGTCTCTTCATTTTGGCCAAGGATGCTTCTCTGAAGCATGGGACAGTGGTGACCACAGTTAACAGCTGCTATTGGATGCAGATGGGGTGGATGCAAAGTCCGGGTGAGTGGGATCATGGTAGGGGAAGCACAGCATCTACAGTTAGATCACAAGGGGCAGAACTTGCTTGAAATCCTGTGTGACTCAAGCTCACACTGCTAGCGCTTCCCTGTACTGTAAACTCAGAATCTCTTAACAAGGTTAAGAAGTGCTACATTTTTATCAGCCGCGGGTTCCAAGGAATACACAGCCCCCTGTTACTACCAGAGAAGGTGTCAATGAAATCTCCTACATTTTTCTTCACAGTTTCAAATCGCTTGACCTTGAAGCTCCCGTCGGTGCCGCAGGGCACACTGTGCACTCACTCCTGGCCCGGCACTTCTTGCTTTTCCTCATGCTTACTCACAGTTTGTGTGCGCCCCTTCCCTCTGTCCCCTAAAGTTCTTGACGAGGAACAGAGCCCAGGCAATGGCTGCATTTGGACATGTGTATCGCTGCTCCTTGCAGCCAGCAATAAACAAGAAAGAGTAAGAGAGGAAAACTTGTTAACACCATGCTGTATCTAAACAAGCGATGCCAGATGGCATCCTTTATGCCTTCTGCCTCCGATAAGGAAAGATTGAGCAGGGAAAATAAGCAGCAGCTGACGAGCCATACAAAGCGCTGAGACCAACAGGGAGAGCAGACACCGACTGTGGGAGCTGTCCTCCGTCGTGGCTCAGCACCCAACCCAGAGGTCTGTCTGGATTCACATGGCTTCAGCAGGCCCTTTTTGTGGCTCCAGTGAATCATGGATGGTCACAGGCCAGTGCATGCATTTTTCTTTCTAATTCCATCTTTAGTTTGCTGATACAGACTAAGGCCACAAGGCAGTGCGGTATTATTTAAAGACTTTTTTGTTGTTAAAAACACAGACAAGAAAGGAAATTTAAGAGGTGCTATGTCCTAGCCAGTGTATTTCTCATAAAGAAGGCTAATTTCCTTTTAAATATGCATTATTTATATTCATTATATATATATATTGTGTGTGTGTGTGTGTGTGTGTGTGTGTGTGTGTGTGTGTGTATCTGAGACAACAGTAACAAGTTTATCTGATTAGGCAAGAACATCAGGTTCCCTAGGATTGAATCCTTTGCTGTATAGCTGTGTGTCTTTGGGCAGTCTCTCCTCATCTCAGGATCCCCATTTACACACTAATTAAACCATGCATGTCTGGTAAGTACTAGCCAAGATAGTCTGCATATAGACATTAGCGCAATGCCTAGCACATAGTAAGCACTTTATGAGGTTAACATTTGCTATTGTTTATCCACCAGTGCAGATAAACAAATGAATACCTTCTCTGTGCTAGCCTCTGAGACAATTCTGGACACACGAACACCAATATAACATAGCATCTTTCCTCAAAATAGAACTGATCTTGACATCTTAAAACACCTTCTTGGAATTACATGTAGCTTATGACTCTTGGATATTTCAACATGGGTAGTGTTTACATGAGGTGCAGTGGCACACAAGTTTTAACACACCACTTTGTGAAACCCAAGTCAGCAGTACTATCTTGGTTACTAAGAGCATGATGTTGGGGTGAACCTATAGAAATGCTATGGGAGCAGTACCCCAACAATGCTACAGACAATCCGTTAATTATACCCCAAGACACCGATTACACCCAACCAGGAATCTAGGCCAGTTTCAATTTTCACAAACATGGAGTGCTCAGTGGTGGCTGAAATAATAAAAAAAGTTCTAATGAAAACCCCAAAAGCGAAAGTCAAAATTCATGGTGTGATTTCTCAGACCGAAGAGAAGTGCAACTGGAATGTGCTTTTCCTCCTTCCATAGGCCTGCAGAAGATGGCTAAAGTATTGCAGTGAGACAAAGGAAGACTTTCCTGATAGTCTAATTCCAGAAAGCAAAGGTTAGGAAGTCAGGGATGACATAAATGCCTCCTTTTAAAATGTAAAAATGTAGCAACTATTTAAAAAGAGTTTATGATAATGGGATGGAAATGAGTCAGAAAATATGCAAATTAAATTCACTTGAAATATATATGTCTTTAAAAATTAAGTGATGAATTGCTTTGTCAAATGCTTTTTGTGTGTGATTTACCACCCACAAACCCCATATTTAAATTCCAGTTTAAGATGTGTTCCTTAACCTAGTGAACGCAGTTTTAGGAGCCTGGAAAGGTCAAAGAAGAGACATGCTTCAGTGCAGGGGGAGTGGCAGAGTTTTCATTCTGTGCGAAGGGAAAGAAAAACAAGGGTAGTACAGTGCAAGTGGAGGTAAAGCAATCACAAAAGTTGAATAAATTGGACTGAGAAATGAAGCACATACTCCAACGAGCCTAACACAAGATGTTTCTTAGGATCAGGAGGTGCTCGCTGTCAGACAGACTATTCTTAGTCTAGGCTTCATACATTGTCTGTCCAGCAAATGCTTCTTGAATAGTCAAGTTCCTATTTTCCTGAAATCCTGATGTGCATCTTCATTATACGTTATCCTTAGAGTGATTCCAGATGCCTAAGGGGTGACGGTACATTTTGTTTGAGAGAAAATTTACTAAAAACTTCTAAATTAATACCTACAACAGCTGATTATTTCTAGGAAGACCTCCACTCGTTGCACCGATGCAGCAGAACGAGGGTGTATAAACTCATGGGTAGTACTAAGGCTAAGACCGATAATAGAAAGATGCAGAGGAAGTCAAAGTTAAAAATTAAGCTACCACAAATGAGCAAAAACACAGAAATCTGAGCTAAAAAAGGGCAGAGAAAGGAAAACCCCTCCTAGTCAAAAAGTAGAGCCAAAGTCAAGCTAAGAGCTCCACACAGAAAATGAGAGCAAGGTGCCCAGTCAGGAAAACACATGCAGACTCATGGCTACTGTAGCACAGCAACCTTGAACCAAAGTAAAGCCTGACTCAAACAGGAAGCTTTTTATGATGTTCCTGTTGCAGCATGCATGAATGACGACTAAAGACAGAACAATACAGAGCCCAGGGCCTCAAAGTCTGCTGAAATCTGCCACCTCCCTTCATCGGACTGCTTCTGACCCAGCACATTCAAAGCTTTTGTAGAACCACAGTCAGCAGATCCTAACATGTTCCTTACAAACTGATGCACGTTTTCCAACTGCTGTGCATCTGTAAATCCCCAGAAGATTGATAATGCCCTACCACTCCCATGAATTAAAAATGACTGATACAGGGTTTCCCAGGGTCTCTGCCTCGCCCTTCTATTTCTTTTTTCTCTGCATGATAAATTTCAAAATAAATGAAATGCATTTTTTCTCTGCATAATTTCTCTCTGTTTACTGAAGCAGAGATCACACATCTTTGATATTTGTCACTGAACTTTCAGAGGTCTTAGCATGCTATGGGTTCACAATGTCAGTCACAGGAACAATTTACAAACATATTTTCTCACTCTTCTCAAGCTCGTTTGCTAAAATAATTTCTGAGAGAAAAGAAAGCAGGAAGTGCACAGTAGATGCTCAGCTGATATTTCCAAGCATTTAAGATAAGAGTGACTCGCAAAGCAAAAAACCAATTGCCTGCTCCATTTAAAGCCTCAATTCCTTTTACAAATTGTTTTAATTGCAGTTCAGAAGGGGGTAGTATGTGAGTCCCACCAGAATTTCTGTAGGAAAATTGCTCCTCGTTCCATATTCCAGTAGGAAGTTCTTATGATCAAAGGAAGTTTGATTCCCTGGAGTTTACCATTTTAGAAATCAGTTGTACCCTCTGTAAGTATATTTTTTAATATACAAATCTGAAAATATTTAAAGACATTACCCATTCAGACAAACACATCCCTACCCTATCAGTGTTACACTATCCTAGTTTCTGCGTGTCATATTTTTATGACTCTCTCTACATTTTAACTAATTTTTAATATACTTTTATTTGACAACAGTCTTCTGATTCTGGCCAGAAATGTGCTCAATATCCCAGGGGATATTAGACTTGGGGATTTGATGTAATTTCCATGGGAATCCTGTCATTGATGGAACCAAAGATTGCGCTAATTATTCTGGCCGTGCACTGCATTTGCTGACTCATCACATTTGCCATCAAGCTGTGTCCTGAGACCTTCCATTTTTAATAACATATTTTGAGCAACTACAGTGGCCCTAATCCATCAGCTGGAACACATGACTAAGTGCACACAAAAACAGGAAGATCTTGGGCATGATGTATGTTTTTCTGACCAATAGCTGCTTAGCTATTCATGGACATTCAAAAGGAATAAAAAAGGAAGACCATTCTCATAATTATAAATGATTTTTTTTAATGTAAAGTGACACTGGAGTTTCGAATTCATTAAAAAATCACCTAGTTCATACTGATTCTGTTGCATCTGTAGTGACTTTTATATTATGCCCTGACCTAATTTAACTTAAAATAATTTAGATAATTATTTTAGACAAGCCAGAATGTTTATTATTTAAGCCACAAAATTCCCTCCTTTGCTGAATAGATGTAAGAGTTTTTAAGCACCACTCAGAATCCATAAGTTCTTACAAATGTAGTTGTTCAACTTAACTGGCAAATACATTTTGGTTAAATTTTTTTCAGTGTCTTAAAAGTGACCTGCAATTTTCTGATGTTTTTTATTTTCCTTAAAAATACATTGCCATGGGCTGGGGATATAGCTCAGTGGAATAAGCGCTTGCCTAGCAAGCGCAGGGTCCTGAGTTCAATCCCCAGTACCGCAAAAAAAAAAAAAAAAAAATACATTGCCGAAATCATTTCTCATTTTGAAGTATTACATAATTTTTTCATAAATGATCATTGGGAAATCAGTAGCTTATATTGTTGTTTTATAATAGTTTTCCTGTCTTAACTTGAAAGAAGATTAAGGATTCAAAATGTGGCGTACTTTATTGTTTGTAGGCTAAATTAATTATATTTTGAAATACAATGACTGAAATAGCAATTCCAAGACTCACCCCTGTAATTAGCCGGAAACCTATAGAGCCCTCACATGTGGAGGAATGTGCACATTTCCCCTTTCTGCATTCCTCAGGGTGTAAATTTGGCTGCAGAGGGTGAAAAAAGAGACATAACGAGTCGAGAGTATGGAATGAATCCTCATAATTGCACATGATAACCCACTATACATTTTGTTAACACCTTAACAATGAACATTGTGTGAAAAATAATTCCATTCACTGATCAGAGATTGGAAACCCCAGATAATCCTTTCTGCCCAGGCAATACAGCAAGGTAATTCACCTTATGCCCTGATGAATAATAACTGTATGTTTGAAGAGAAGTCAACACTCTCTTGAATCCCTCCCTAGCTGTCAGTTCTGTGTAGAGGACGGGAGATGGATCCGGAGATACAAATTCCTACCATGCCTGTGAGAAAGATATCATTGCAGGAACATGCTGTAATACAGACATTTGCATCCGTATATATTTCTAAGTCAGTGCACTCTTATCTACACATGCAGATAATTATATATCTCTAGGTTTAATTTGACAGAATAGGCCTATTGTGTGAAAAGAACCCATAGGAAATCTGCCTGACAGTTACAAGTATCAGGGAAGGCCTGGTGCTACATAATGAATCACTGTTGTTGAGGGAAATCACACAAAACAGCCATTATTTTCTAGATGAAGGTGAGGCTACTCTGGCTCTTTGGGTGATTCTAAATAAATCTTTTGCAATGTTCTGCGACCGTATCAGCCAACCAGAGAAAGAAGGGTTGTGAAGCTTTGAAGAAGCTGCTTGACCACATCCAAAGCCAAGGGAGTAGAATACGCTCCCTGCAAATCTTCTTCCTGACGCCTTCCTCATGTGCAGTCTTGGAATCACACTGTCACTCTGCCCCTGCTCATTTTTTCCCCTTATAAATGGAACAGAGTTGTCTTCTTTGCTGGGAAAAGTTCTCCCAAGCGTTCAAGGTTCCCTTTCATCGATTGCACGGAACAGCTTCCTCTGCTGCAAACGCACAGGAGCAATGGGATTGAGGCTCTGGCAAGGAAAGGGGCTCCAAGCAGGCCCAGGCCCAGGGACAGAAGAGCACTGCAGCAAATGTTCAAGTAGCTACTTTTGACCAATGGGCACAGCATGGACAGCGTGCAGTGGAACCTGGCCACGGAGACCCGTTCGTCCCAGTGGAGTCCTTTGCAGTGGAAAATAAGGTGGACACCAGCTGTCCCTGGCTGAGGATTTGAATGGAAAAGATTGAATGTCTCTGTAGCTCCCTTCTGTGAATCAGAATATCTGGAAAAGCAAAGGAGAAGTACATAAGGACTAATGTCCATGTTGAGATCGCCATTAGAAAAGAAGAAAGCAAAAGATGACTCAGACAATAGTAAATGGGAAAAGAACTGTGTTTGAAAATTTGAGTTTTCCTATCACTGTCAGAGCCAAACTTTCCTTCCCATCCCCACAAATCACTGCAAGGCTCAGGGATGGCTGGAGGAGAGCGGAACTAGGGATGCCCCTTGACAGACAGGTCTCCGACAGCACCCTGCCTAAGAAAAGAGTGACTGGCCACATGTGGCCACTCAGATTTACATTATTCAAAAGTAAATAAAATGTAGAATTCAGTTCCTTGGCCACATTCTTATGTTCAGTAGTTAGCTGTGGCTATGGCTACCATATTGAAACCCAGAATGTTTACATCATGTTAAAATACTCCCTCTGACAATGTGGATTCTGGGAATTCTAAGGTTTCTCAAAGATTTTCAGGAGTAGGTAAAGGAGGAGAAATGTCAAGGTGAAACACTGGAAATGGTGTTCTTCAGTCAGTGTTCTTCAAAAATCTTAATACTTTGTGTGAATATTAAAAATCAGTGTTCAAATTACTGCACCTTCTAACCTTCATAAGACAATAGTAATTCACATAAAAGTTTGGTGGGTGCTGTAACAAAGAACCTTGCTTGCTACTAATTAACCCAACAGGTCCTTCCAAAATCACTGGAACACACATCCCCCGTTTACAAGTCATCTATTAACAGAACTTGGGTTAAGAGCATTTCTTGGAAGGATTTTGCCACGGAGGGAGTTCAATCCAAGACTTTGTCATCACTTGACCAGTAGAATCAGGGCTGACACTTAGGACAGTTCCTGACTAGAGAGCGTATGGTATCTCATCTACCCGATGAAAATGCATGCTTCGTGATTTTAGGGAAATCAGATCGGCAAGTATAAGTGAGGGGAGCTCAGGAGGAGCATGAAGGAAAGTCTTTCCCCGGTGCTATTCCTGGAGTGGACCAGATACACCCTGCTCTTTCTAACACTGACTGCTGATTACCTTCCTGATATGAGAGCCACTGAGAGTATCAGATGACCTACCCTGGCCTTCTCTCCTGTGGCCCAGCGGCATGGAGTTATCTGAGTTCACAGAATGTGCTGAGCCAAGCATGTTAAGTGGGAGTCCTAGTCAGACTTTTCTGTGGACGTGGGTGTCAACATTCTTAATCTTCCCTGCTAACAGAGACTTAAAATTTCTTAGAAAAGCAGGAGCATAGTTTCTAAGCAAGCTGTGCGTTCTCCAACCGTTGCCCTCTTGCATAGTGGGTGAGTGCAGGGGGCGGGTACTGGAAGGGACCTTGACTCTCCCGTCACTGGAATGGTTTGCTTCGCTCTGCTGAGCGGGACTGGGACCCTTCTTATCCCCCAGCTTTGCCTGTCTTTTCTTGCCTTTCTCTTCCTGTAGTTTGAAACGTGTACATTCCTACCCTTCTCTTCCCTTTCCTTCCCTCCGGCTCCTCCCCTCCCCTCCCCTCCCCTCCCCTCTCTCCTTTCTGTCCCTCTCCTTTCTCTCTTCCTGTCCTTTGCTTTCATTTTGCCTTTCCATTTTTCTCTTTCTCCACCCAGTTACTGAGCTTTAATTTTGCATTCCAGGAGCCATTATTTGACATGGGAGTGGTAATCTCCTTTAAAAATGCAACAATAAAAATACATTTCTGCCTAATATCTCTCTGTTAGAAAAAACAAAACAATCATTGGCCATTCTCCTTATAATTTTACACCTTGAAATGTATGTCCTGTGCGATCTGAACATTGAATTATAAATTGGGCCTCACTCCATACACATTTCTAGTTTTCTCTTCCCTGTATGCTGTCTTCTCACCTGAAAGTCTTTTCTTCTGGCCTCAGAAAGAAGCAACTATCATCGTGTTAATACGAAAAATACAAAAAGAAAGGGAAAGAAAAAATCCTTTGCTGCTCACACTAATGCTACTAATTCCTGTTTAGAATAATATTCTTCAAGCTCCAAACTAAAGGCTTTTTCAAAATGTCAACTATATTTTTATTAATAACGTATTTCAACACTGTAACTTTAACATACAGACTAGGTTACATCTTTGAAAGTACAGAGTGTATAAGAAGAGGAAGCTAAATTATATGCTCATTGGCTAAATATCTATAGTAAGTTTTAAGATTTTTTTTTTAAGTTTGGAGATTAAAAAGGTAATAATTTAAGGTCTTATAAGGAATTTTTACAATACAGATCTTTGGAACATTTCCTAATACTATTAACAGTCACTACTCCAAAAAGCTGAAAACAGAATATCTTTGAGTGGCAAAGAAGCACTTTAGAAATAAAATCCCAAGATGCTGATGTCATTTTGGACAATTTATAAAAAGCTGATTTCTCAAATCTTTTAAAAAGTATTAGACATATCTGAATGTACAGTTGTAGAATATTTCCTACATGATACAGAACTTTATTCTATGGCACTAATTCAGCAGACACTTTCTTTCATAATATGCAGATTTTTGTACTTTGAAAATATAAAGCGTATTACAATATAACTGACTGGCAAATCTTATCTGCTGTAAATATGACCTGGATAGCTCTGTAATAAAAACAAGCATAACAGAACTGTTTTGCCAAGGAAAAACCTCTGTGAGCCAGCAAATATAAAAGAAAGCTGAAAAAGTAAATATGCTGTTGGTGTGAATCCCAAATTATGTGAGGAAATGTCACGTCAATAGATATTTTTCTACTATGGAGTCTCTCGTGCATGAGAGTGAATTGAGGACTCTTCTAACAGTGAGGAGTTACAGCATGAGACTGCTGGACCCTTTCACTAACTCCTTTCAAAAGGAGCCCTAAGTTACACCTAGGAGATGTTTTTTTTCTTTCCTTAGTGCTGAGGATTGAACCCAGGACCTTCTCACTGAGCTACTTTGCAACACCATTTTTTTTTTTTTATTCTCTCATTTTGAAATAAGTTCTTGCTAATTTGCCCAGGCTGACCTGAAATTTGTCATACTCCTATCTCAGCTTCCAAGAGTGCTTTGATTACAGGCCTGTGCCACCACATCCGGTGGGTGATGATTTACCTTTTCCTTGCCTTTGCTTGCCATGAATCCTAATTCTTCTGCAATTTGAAGCATTTCATGTAAACTTTATGTTCCACAGAAAGAACAAAATTGAAAGAGACCAGGGAATGAGCTTAGACACTCATCCCTTGCTTTCTAGTGTAGAAGCTGGAGTTTACTAAATAGAGGTGTCTTAGTTACTTTTCTCTCCTTGCTCAGACAAGACCTGATGTGCAAAATGAAAGAAGGCAAGGTTTATTTAGCTCACAGTTTGTGGAGGTGTCAGTCCATACTTGGCTGGCTCCAAGGCAGAGTGGCACATGGCAGAGGGCAACTGTTCATGGCAGAAGATAGCAAAACAACAAGCACAAAAGGGAGGCGTGGCAGCAAGCAGCCCCTTCCTCTCCCTTACATATGCAAACTATCTGCCCCAGGGCAGTATAGCACTCACAACCATCAATCAAAACTGTAAAAGCCCACGCCTTGACTGCGTGAGAACTTGGGCAGACATGGAGACACAAACCGTAAGAGGTTTCACAGTTTGAACTCCACATATCTGTGTTTCTGTGGGTATCTTTAGAATCACACCCATTCATTCCAGTGATGCCTCCAAAAGCAGGAGACCTCCATTCACCCTTTCCTGTCTCAGTCGTTCCCCACTGGTAATGGCAGGAAAACATTATCATCAAATACACCAAATAATTTGTAAAATGAAAGCACATAATTGTAATATTAGTCAGCAACTGAATAAACTAAGGGGGAAAAAAGGACATCTTTGTCTTGCTAATTTCTTTCAGCTAATTTCCTACCTGTGAAATGAATTCACAGGCATGACTCCAGAATATAGCCTTGTGTCAGTTTTGGATTCAGAATTAAGATTTAGGGCCTTCAGTTACTAAGAGGACCTTACTTTATTGTCCCTACTGAAGCACTTGTTGGGTCATCTTTTAAGTGTTTGCTACATACTTTGTTCACACCACTGCAATGACTTTCTTTACATAGCATTATATTTGCTTCTTTCTCCTGATAGATTCTGAATTCAGTCTTCCGTCTTCTGCTTTTAGAACAGTACCCAGTGCATAGCAGATGCTCTTATATTAAATAGATATTCATTCGCATTTAATCTTAGACAACCAGTGCATATGACTGTAACATTTTTTTTTTTTTCCGGGACCGGGGATCGAACTCAGGGCCTTAGTGCTTAGCGGGCAAGCACTTACACCACTGAGCTATACCTCCAGCCCTGACTGTAACATATTTATGAGTGTATTTGTGTACAGCCACATCATCTGATATGTAATGATTTCTTTGGGGCACATATATACACTCACGTACACACATTTTGTCCATTTACTTTAACTTTTACTAGTACATAAGAAAATATGGCAAAAGCCATGTGACATTTCCAGGCTATTTGTGTGTGAAAAGTCATTCTGATTTTCAGTAACCAAAAGTATTTACCTTCTCTAATTCACATCATGCTTCACTCACCTATAAATTTTCCTGAATCATGACACTGCTTTTGTTGTTACTTGCTTAGAAATCTTCATGACTCTTCATAGCGCGTATGTGAAAATCCAGATATGCCAGCGCGCCTTTAGTGTTACACATTCCGCTCATTTCCTCTCCTTTCACTCATTCACTCATAGCCTTATTTTCTCACAACTCAGTTCCACACAGGTGTCCTGGCTTACAAGCCCTGGGACGATTTAGGTCTATCTTCACACACCCAAATGCTACTTGTCCTGTGGGGCTTTGGTCAAATATTATCCCATCTTCAGAAAGATTTAAAATGAGCTGCTCTCCACTCAACCTCTACAGCATTTGTGTGCCTTCTGAAAACTCATGACACGTGTTTCCGGCTTATGTTTCTTACTGAATTAGCATGTTTTTGATGCTCCTCCGTAACCAAGCACAGTCGTAGTATCCGGTGGAGTGCTTGTCTAATCAACTCACTTTGCACTCTTTCCAAGAGGTCAACAGCAAATGCTGGTTGGATGCAGGCTACAGGGATGGTTTTCACTTATAGCTCTATATGGCCAAAAAGAGTGTTGGGAAGAAAGTAAACCACAAAGTGAGACATGGTGCTAGGTTATTAGAGACATAATTTACACATAATGTATAATCACCACTTGCTTTCTGTTCATGATCCTATAGACACATACAAAATATTAGGTGAATTATGAGTAGCATTCAGGGGTTGCATGATTCTGACCTAGTTATGTACTTGTGAAGTCTTTAGCAAGTCACTGGATTGCCTGGTCTGATAATTGTATGCTCACATTTTAATCTTGCAGTGTTTCCATTGTGTCAACTGCTCCAATTAACTTCCTACTCCTCCTACAGGAGTGCGATGCCGGGAAGGACAGGTTAGACTTATGGATCTGTTAGCATTTTAACCTGCCACTCCCATGGTTGGTCTTAGTGGTTGTCCCCAGATCAGATTAACATATTAAAGTAGCCCGGCTCTTGACACACAAGTTTTCAATCTTGGCCTAAGTGTTCTATCTCTATGAAAGAGAGCATGGGTTAGTCACCCATAGAAACACCCACTCGATCTCTGATTCAGATTCCATGTTGTCCATAGATACCCTGATCCTGCCCTGGTTCTTAGCACAGACTTGTGAGTACATCCTGGGGGCAGGGGGACAGAATATACAGTTGTTTGAAGTGACTTCAGACAGGCCTTGTAGGGGAGAGCAGAGAAAATCATACTAAAATATACTAGCAGGACAAGCTGCTCAACCAGTTCCCTGCCTTTGACTTCCATGCTAGACAGCAATATAAACTGCCCAGGATAAACTTGAGAGGGCAAGTGAACAGTCTTTGGTAGCTTTTTTAAAGCCTGAGCGAAGGTGGAATAGGAAAGAGTGAGGTGAGAAAACACACCTAGCGCATCCAAGCACTTGTCCTTTAACCCGAAGAGAGCTT
Source organism: Dinomys branickii (assembly GCA_004027595.1). Taxonomy (NCBI): domain Eukaryota; kingdom Metazoa; phylum Chordata; class Mammalia; order Rodentia; family Dinomyidae; genus Dinomys; species Dinomys branickii. The sequence goes on along the minus strand of PVLD010005397.1, from coordinate 74,490 downwards.
CTATCTCCCTCCCCCTAAGTCTCACAAAGTACTTTGACACTGGCAGTGTTACCAGCCTTGCTTTCTCAAGCAAAATAGGTGTCCATAAACACTTCTGGACATGCATCACCCTCTTTTCTCCCTACAGCTTCACTGTGTCCGCTGGAGAGCTGCACATGAAGAGTCGTCCTTGTCTAGGTCTGTCAATCGTGGCAGGACTACAGGTATCTTTCATTGACATCATCCACACTTTTCCATGATAGTTTGGATCCACAAGTGACAGAGGTCCCCATTTGATTCCCTCAGAGTACAAAACACTCACATACTGCCTTACCTTCTATGACAGGTACGGGGAGGCTGTGGACACCATCATTTGAATTAGACAGAAAATATACAAGCCTGGAAAAAAGCTAACGCGAAAGAAGTTTCATCTAGGGTTGGATCCTATCTCTCCAAGCAAAGAACCTACGGAGACAAAGGTTCCCAGGCATATCAGTGGTCCTATGATCTGTGTAGTGGGCATTTTAACGTTGTGCATGAACTAGCTTCGTGTGGAGGGTGACTTCCTACCTCATTCACCCAGAGTACTACAAGCAGCTGCAGGACAGCTTAGGACACTTCTGAAGCCTTCATGTTCCCCTAGCCTGGCCCTATACTGAGGAGGAACTTAATGCACAGCTTTGACTTGTAATTATAGCCATAGTTTTAGTTCCCCCAAATTCTCCTCATCTTGGAGTGTTTTATCCCGCTGTGACTCTTGTGCGACAATACTAGCAAAGACGCTGTACTGACGCAGTGTTCTGTAAGCAGGTCTTTCATGCACACTTTCCATGGTGACTTCATGGCACCTCCTGTTGAATGGCTGTGTGAATCCTGAAATTACTTTAAATGTAGCCCAGATAATAGAACCATATTAAGATAACTCTCGCTTTAGTTCCACTGGGTTATGTGCAACCTCTGAATTAATTAGCTTTTATCATTTATGACTTGGTGATGCCATGACAGGAAAGCAGAGGGGGATGTAGGAAGAGAGGGAAAGAGAAAAGGAAGGAGAGGGAATGAATGGGGGAAAGGAACAAAAGAAAGGGAAACATTATCAAATAGTCTGTTTATGTCTGATAACCAATTGTAATTATGCTTTAAAAGACATGCTGAAGAAATGAAAAACAAATGTGAAGGTCTTCAAAACTGAATCAATCAATCTTCAAACTGTTTAGCCATCTGAAATATATACATAAGATAATACATATTTTATATCATATATAATATACATAATATAATATATATGATATACAATATATATTATATATTAAACAATTCAGTCATTGGCATTGAATGCTGATATGTGGCTGAGTTAATTATAAATGATCTCTATGAATTTTTATATTGATGATCACTAGGAAATTAATAATTAAGAGAATTATGTTGCTGTTACTAAGAATTAATTTAAATGTTACGGGACTTAATACCCTGAGTTCCGTCTCTGGGAAGAAACAGTCACTCTTATCACAAATATTTAATTGTGTCTCCTATTTGGCATTTCAAGAGTTGACTCGATTACCTAGGACATCTTTTCAAGTAGCAACTCTGGCACCCCTTCTCCAGTGCTGCGAAGGTTGTAAAGAACAATTTTTTTATGTCCTCTGCCTCCCTTCTGTGGCCCACAGTCTAACAAGCAAGTATACAGACGTTTCCTGGATAATTTCTTAAGAATTCTATGTTTTTCTGTCTTAGACTTTTTTGTTCCCCTTTCCTTATTTCCGTGAGGGGTAACCTAACCTAGTGTGCAGACTGATTAGGGGTTGGGAAGTTAACACACATCCTTGTCCAATAACGTTCTGCCATGGCCCCGGGGCAGGTCCAGGAATGAACTCACACATGGAATATTACCACTCATCCACCATCTTAGTCCTTAGCCCAGTAACTGAAGCAATGCCCCCACGTTTCCTCTCCACTGAGGCTCATGCCCAAAGCTACCTCTTCCCTGAAGACCTTCTGACTTAGTGTTTGATGGTTTTTTTGTTGTTTCGTTTTAGTTTGTTTTCTGGAGATTTGAACCTAGACCTTTCCCACTGAGCTCTGTTGCCAGCCCTTTTAAATTTTTTTTCTAGTTTTGAGACAGGGTCTCACTAAGCTGCTAATTTGCCCAGGCTGGATGGGAGCTCACAATCTTCCTGCCTCAGCCTCCCAGTGTGTTGGAATTACAGGCTTAGCAGTGACTGCTTACATTCTCTTTCCACGTCTTAAATTCCCGTAGTACTTTTGTTCACATCATACATGTCGACTTCTGAATTTCACCCTGATTCCCTGGTTCCTTGTTCATTGCTAATAGCTCCTCCCTGATGAGACTATAAAGTCCCCAGGGATACCAATAGATGATATTTGCCTATAAAGCCACAGAAATGACCCTTTTCATGAAGAAATCTAAACTTGGACATCCAAGTGAGAGCCCTTACTTCCAAGGAGCGATCTTACTGTAGTGCATATGAGCTGAACAGACGCTGCTGCCAAACAAACGAAAATATCTGGGGCCCTGTCTTGGTTACCTTTCTCTCGTTGCTGAGACAAAATACCCAACACCCAAAATGAAGGAAGGAAAGGTTTATTTAGCTTACGGTTTGTGGAGGTTTCAGTCCATACTTGGCTGGTTCTGAGGCCAAGTGGCACATGGCAGCGGGCAAATGTTCAGGGCAGCAGAGCACAGCAAAAACAACCAGCAAAAAGGGAGGAATGGCTGCAAGCAGCCTCCTTATCTCCCCTACATTGTAAACAGGCTACCCCCACCCAGGGGGCATGTAGCTCTCACAGTCTCCATGCCCCCCTCTTCCACAGGCTCAGGATATATACAAAGTAAGCACCCTGGCTTCCTGCTGAGTCACTCAGCCAAACCTCCAGACTCCCCAAGTTAACACAATGTATCAACCATAACAGGGCCTATTCTCCAACCCTACAGTCTGCCAGATTCTTTTTTTTAGAATACCCATTCTGATCCTCCCGCCTCAGCCTCCTGGAGGGCTGGGTCTACAGGCCTGTACCACCACTCCCAGCTTTAGAATGTCCATAATGATTGATGACAAATCTGTGACTTTTGAACATGGACTTGGGTCTTGGAAATGGTTAGGTGTCATTTGGAACCCAGATTTATGAGTCATTTGGGGCTTAGAAGGGCATTATAACTTTTAGCGAAGCATAAAGAGACGCTGAAATAGGGGTTCTGACTGCATCTTGTGATTTATGAACCAGCCATCATGTCAGTGCCAGGAGCGGTGACACATGTTTTACATGAGTGGCACTTCATTATTTGAAATGTACTCAGAAGAGATGATTTGAACTTTAAATACAATTCTTGCTCATTTTGTAAAAAAACAAAAAAGCTCTTATTGTTTCATAAACACTCTGATTTCTCTTTATCTGTCACCACCTCAGTGTTGAATAGTAGGTTAGCAGAAGGAAGAAGTACATGTTCTGAATCCAGACTGCCTGCGCTTGGGGTGTGCCTTTGCTGCTTTGCAGCCCAATGATCTGGACAGGAAACTTCTCTCCTCAGTGTATGGTTTCATCTCTAAAATGATACGGCATTTTGTGAAGAGTAGAGAAAGTAATATATAGGAAGTACTGAGAAGACTGCCTGAGATATATTAGCTGTGGATATTATTTACTCAATTAGAATTAACTGATTAGTGTCCACTATAACTATATTTATCATTTGTCTAAATTATGTTCATAATTTTAACTCAAAATTAAAACCATAATTTTAAAAAATCACTTTATATAAATGTAGTTATTTTTAACTTAAATATTGTATGTCACTTGAATAATTTCCCATCCATGAGTTGGGGACCTGCAGCCTGAGCCACCAGGCTGGATAGCATCTGCAGTTTGGACACCATTAGTGGGAAGATATCACAAGTCCTAAGGTCCTTGGATCACTTCTGATGATATCTGGTTTTGGAATAAAGCAACATATTATATAAAGTTATGGACAGACAAGCACTTAGCAAAGAACAAAGAAAATATCCAGGTCTTGAATGAAGATGTTGTATATTTGTCAAATGGCTCTGAGGTATCCGGGTGTGTCTAATGCTCCTCCCAACACCCCACCACTTATGGTCATGGCCGCTGGTTACCCCATTAAGGGATCAGTGACACACTTTTGCTGCCCACCTACTCCTTGGTTTATCCCAAGAATCACAAATATATTGAAGACCAAGAAAGAGATATCCCAGCTCGCTAACAGAGAGGTAAATGTTGCTTCCCTCCCCGATCAGGGAACACCAAGAATAAGCAAGATTTCTTTCCCTCTTGCATAGCCTAGGATATCTGGCCAGATGAGCAGGAAGTCCCTCTGACTCTTCCCGTGATGGGGCAGCTGCCGCTGCTTCCCGCCACCTGGAAGTGGGTGGCCTTGAACTGACGACCCATGAGTGTTGCAAACATGTATTATGTTGAGTCCATCATCCTGTTTAACTTGGCATCACCTACAACCACTGCAACATTTTGTGAATGAGATTACTGCCAAATCAGTATGTTTCTGAGTCAGTTACACTTAACCCATTATCTCTAAGTGCCTTCGTGTTGCTTGGACTGAAGAGAACTCTGCCTTTTTTTTTTTTTTTGAAGTCAGACTAAGTTTTCTCTTTCTGTCGAGAAGATTGAAAGCCAGGAGAGCCAGTCCAAAAACTTTTCAGGCTCTGCAGTGGCATTTTCAGTGGGAATTTGGCAAGGACTTATGTGTGAATGAAGACAAAGAAAGGCGGTGAGCTGCCGCAGCCCTGTGATGGAGCGTCTGCTTGTCCACATGTCAGAGAGGAAATGTGCAAATCTTCCTTCAACTCCTAGCAGAGTGTGTCTGTCTAAAACTCCGGAGGTCTGAAGCATTTTTAGGAATTTTAACAGAGGAGGGAGAAAGAAACCTACAGCTTAGGGCAAGCTTGCCTGGAAACATTAGTCCTTTCACGACTGGGGCCAGCTCCACCCCGCCTCTGCTGTCTCCCCACAGAAAATGAAGCTCTGACATAGGTTGTGCCTCTCTAGTGCCAAGCATCTGGGTTAAATTCAGCCTTCGTGTTTTGATCTCACATAGACATGGGGTTATTTTTCTAACCACCATCTGCAAGGCTGACATAAGCCATGGCATCCGGGCTCGGGCAATCACCAGTCTGTGGTGATTTTAACCAGCCTTTCTCTCACAGACTACTGTTCCATCAGCATTAGAAGAACAGAATAATGAATGAACTCTCCTTTGTGTATAAGACCGTTAATATTTCCTATTGGGATGGCTGCTTCAGAAATGCCATCTTTAATAATCTTGATCAAGAGAAGCAATTTTTGATAATATTTTCATGCCTACACAACAGATTCTGGGAAGGTTAGCCAAGCTCTGTTATAAGCTCTGCTTTGGATTTCTCAAAAAATATTCAAAGAACAATGATGCATAGTATAAAGAACACGGATTTAGGATGCAGAGAAACTTATGTATAAATCCCAGCTCTGCCCTGTGGTATTGCATAAGTTATTTAATCTCCTGAGCCACAAGATACATCATATACAAAATGAGGTTACCATAGGATTGCATAACAAGTTGGAGTTGTTATAGGGCTATCAGGTTACATGATAGATGCTCAAACTCCCTAGTGGCCATTATTCTTTTATTATTCCTGTTAAAATGACACTATCAAGGGCAATATGAAAAAGACAAATCTTCTTAAATGCCCTGATCCAGTATTTGAGGTGAGCTCAGGAGATGCAGATGATGTGAAGGAAAGACCACTGGATTAAGAGTCAATTTGCAATCAGTTCTGCCACAGCTGGTTGTGGTGACCTTGGGCAGGCCCATTTCCTTGATTGGCTTCATATTATATATCCTTAATCATGAACAGGTTAGATCTGTGTCCAAGATCCTTTTAATCTCTTTTATCACTGTCTCAGTGGCTTCAATACAGCTAGAGATAAACGGCTCTGTGAATAAAATTCCTCTGTATCTCGCCTCAGGAATGTGATTGTGCACCATCAAGAATAAAGGCCAATCATGTGGAGCCTTTCATCTCAATCACAATATTACCTTCTTTAATAATGTGACATGTCAATATATTCTTTCAAGTGCTTTTGTTTTCACGTGTGTTGTTACTCTCAAACTCCAGACTACAGCTTTCTAACCTCCTACTGCAACGTTCACAGTCAGATTTTATCTTCACTATCTGTTGATTTGGTTTCCCATGGGGAAAGTCAACACCTTTACTCTTTATCTGACTTGTGGAGCCTTGAAAAGATTGGAAAAGAAGGGTACTGAGTATGTGTCTGAATTTTGAGAAGTTGGCTTCTTTTACTTCCCAGGTACATATACGTGTTCCCAGTGCTGTGTCTCATGTGTGCTCACAGAGGACAGAAATGATTGGCTCTCGTTATTGTTCACAAGAAGGACACATCCAGTGGGAATCTGTTTCTGTGACAGTGCCTGAGTGGCAGGACCGAAAGCCCATTGTGTACGTTTCCTATCAGCTGTTCCCATGGCTTCAGTCACCAAGCGGGTGATTCTCGGGTTTGGGCACCTGGATTTCCATGTTGGGATTTCTCTTCCCTCCAGTGAATTAGGGGCTGTTTTTAATTCTATGTTTAGAAATGGCCAAACATGTTTTCTCTGACTAATATTATAATCATTCCCAGAAGAAAACCCATATTTGGGACTTCTTGTTTTGACACAGTACTTATTTTGATTTGTTATTGAAGAAATCAGATTGTTTTTCTGTAACTTCATCAGCCTTTAAGCGCATATGGAGCGGCATTGTATGAAACACGCCCTAGAAATTTCATTACTATTAGAGAGCCCTTATTCTTAAGGATAGTTTATATGTTTTTATGCAGAATTGAATTTCCTAGGTACCAATTCTACATAAATTACTATTATATATTAATTTGGTTTGTAAAACCAAAAGAACAGTAATAGCCAAATGTAAAAATGTACCTAAAATTAAATATAAAATTGAGAGAATTAACTCCAGAAGTCTCTATAATGCTTATGTAATATCTATATGTACAGAATGCTGTTTATAATATCAAACCCTAAACAAGACCTTTTTTAAAAAAATGAAAAGTTAAAGAAATATGAAGACTACCAGACACAATGCTTGGAAGAGAAGCATTAGTCTATTACTCTAAATAGGTCTTCCCTAAAAAGCAGAACAAAGGAAAATCCTTCTCAATAGTCTAAAGTTGGAGATGTTTGTCAAATTAATTAACAAAAGTTAGCAATGTATTATTCCTACATTTCCTTTCCAAAATGTTGTTATTATTATTTTGGTAATCATTGGATGTTTCCATGATATTAGTATAAGCTTTTGACTATGTCTATGAAAAATACATGAATTAAAAGAGTAAATCTATAGCTTTATCATCATTGGCCCATTTAGTTTATTTAAAATTCTTCACTAATACTTTTCTGTATTCAAATATGACCAATATATTAAGATGAATTAATAGTTTGGGATTTATTATGAATGATTTTCCATATTCTACTTTCTCTGACACACACGCACACAGAAAGAGAGCAAGCTAAGATACAGACATGATTAAATTCTCAAGAATTAGCAAACTGATAAAGCATAAGTTTATTTTTCTTCTTAGGAAAGAGGTCTAGGCAGACACTGTAACTCAGCTATGTGCAGAAGAAACTGGGAGAACCATGCCAAAGTGGACTCTACCATTTTCAAGACAGGGCATGCCTGCAATCTTGCCACAGTCTCCTCCATCACAGTGCTCAGGATGAAGAACAGAAACGGCAGCACCTGTCACTGCTGCCCACGTTCTACTGGAATGATCTCAGGTACACAGCTGCATCAGGCTGCAAAAGCCTGGGCCATATCACCTAGCTCAGCACCCAGACAAAAGGACAAAGCTTCTTATATGATTGAGAAGTATGCTGAATATTAAATTTTAAAAATGTATTACAGTAAAAGATACATTCCCATTAATCTCCTTCAAAATCCCCCCCCCTTTCAAACACACATATCCTATCATTCCTGCTACTTTCCGAAGGAGTTCTGGAAGTCCTCTTTCATAACTGTCTTTAGTAAACTGTCAGGGTGGCCTTGTTATCCTGAATTTATTCACAAAATAGTTTCCCTTTCGCAGTCGCTTTGACTTCATGGAAAAGGTCACATGGGGTCAGGTCCTGTGAATAAGGTGGATGAGCACACACTAGTGGTTTGCAGAGACTATCTCTTTGTTGGCTGGCACTGGGCATCAGCATTAACTGTATTTTTTAGCATGTTTTGTAAAACATTGCAGCCTATGCTTCGGTACTTAGCCAGTGGCAGTGCTGTGCTGAGTGGTACCCATGGAAGGGATTGAAGGAAAGGGAAAAGATCTTACTGGCTAAGACAGCAATAGCTGATGGGAATCTTTCTGAAACACACTCAAAGACCCTGACAGCATCACAGCCTTGCTATGCTCACTGCTTTGTACAAGTTAAATTATAGGCTAGAGAGATATTTTGGGATTTAGGGTTTGAGGTACCTCTGAAGATAATTTTTGCAAAAAATATCCCCTAAAGGGCAATATGGTCATACTAAAGGTTTAAATGGACCAGCACTTCCTATATTATAAACAAACTTTTAACCAATAGAGGAGGGATTTAGTTATACCTTCAGTGGTCAGTTGCATGTTTAGCATGCATAAGGCCCTAGGTTCATCGCCCGGCACCATGAGTAATAATACTGCTAATGTCAGGTGAGAAGCCACCTGAAGGTTTTTATGCCATTTCATTTATGATAACGTGCTTGGAAAAATAAATTTCCTCTTCCATTTCAGCTGTTGTTTTTTTAAAGACTGTTCTACCTCATAGCAGAGAACGTTGCCTGTCAGTTTCTCCTTATGCATCTGGGCTGAGAGCTGGCTTCTTAAAACACTGACATTGGAAACTTTCTGATTGGACTGCAAAAGTACTTTGCCATTTATTTAATATCATTCAGTAGACTCATTGGTGGATGTGAGTGTATCACAGCTAGATGATGGAGGGGTCATTAGGACTCTGACATTTACTGTTGTACAAATGCCAGAGAGGAAAAGCAAGATTGGGAAGAAATATTTAACAGGTTAATGAAAAACTTTACTGAATAAATGATAGTCCTATTAAATAATTCCAATTGTCAGATTTTTATCTGGTTTCCAGCAATTGGTAGAATAAATTGATATCACTTGCAATTTCTCATGAACACCTGATTTCTTTTTTTTTTTTTTTTTCCGGTACTGGGGATCGAACTCAGGACCTTGCACTTGCTAGGCAAGCGCTTATTCCACTGAGCTATATCCCCAGCCCCACACCTGATTTCTAATAAATCTGTACAAATGTATGCTGCAACAGTAGTACTTTTTCTCAGGCATTGATAAATGACTCTGTTTTCATGGACACTGCTTTGTTTCAAGTTATGGACTTAGAACTTTGGGATTACCAGATTTGTGTCACTGCACTCTGCTCTTTAAAACAGTTCACTCACGACTAGAAACCACAGAGTCGAAATATGACACAACTTATGAGAGGACCACACAAAAGCATTTGCGTAGCCACGATATTTGAAACTGCTGTTCGTCTGAACTTGTATAATCTGAGAGGAGCTGGTAAAAATGGAAGTGTCTTAGAAAGATTATACCAAGGACAGGACGAGGAATGAATTGATAGTGAAAGCCGATTTACAAGAACTTGCTACCGTCTTATTTCTCCCAACCCAGTGAGACCTTTGGAAAATCCTAACACCTGTAAACTGTTCCAAAGCTTTGTCTCTCTCTCCACGCCTGTCTCCTGTACTCCATCCAGTTCTTCCTCTGCCTGTGCATCCTGTGCTTTCCCCATCACACTGAGCTGGACTACCTTTGACCTTGCCTTTCTCCTTCTGGGAAAGCTTCACCTAGTTCTTCTAGCACACTGGACACTTCATTCAAATGTCACAATGTGAAAGACCCCTGCTCTCTACTTTATCAAAAAGTAACCTCTTCCTGTACCTATTGCTTTCTCTTTTTTAGTTTTATTGACATATCTTTTATTGACTTATCTTTATGTGACATTAGCATTTATTTTTATTGCATTTGTTTATTGTTTATCTCATCTAACAGAAATCCAAACTCTCCAGAGGTGAGGAGTTGTTTGTATTTTCCATTCTGTTCTCATTGTTCAAGGCAGTGTCTGCTACACAAGAGATGCCCACTTGTGGGATGAATTAACAAATGAATCAGTGAATGGGTGGCATTTGAGACCATAAAGTTCAAGTCTTCAAACTTGACCTCATTAAGGGGACTTTTTCCTCCAGTCCCTAAGAGGAAGATTAGAACTGTTCTGCTCCCAAACTAACATGAGTGACCAGTTGGGTTATGTACGTAGAAGGGCTTATAAACTATGAAGCACTACCGAAAAGTGAATGCATGTCTTTGCTCAGGCTCTTTATGATGTAAAGTAGTTGAATGTAAGTTCAAGATGATGGGGCTTTGCTACTCTATGAGCTGTATGATTTGATAAGTATGTAACTTCTCCAGCCATCATTTTCCATCCCTGCTGTGTGGGAATAAAGTGTTTATGTGTGTCCTAGTTGGGCTCCCTGATGATACAGTAATACAGAGCACTGTCCCATATATATATATATATATATATATATATATATATATATATGCAGCTGGGCCACTCCCCTCACAATCTTTGTATGTTCTCCTATAGTTACATGGACAGAGGGTGGGAGATAAGGTAACTTATACTGATAAGCTGTTCCTCTCTCAGGGGTAGAAAGGACACTGCCCAATGTAAAAAGGAATAATCCTCAAAGAAGTAAAATGGAACTATCAGCTAAGTTCATAGGCCATCACAATGCCAAAACTAACCGATTTCATGAGGACACTCTGTTTCTCAGTTTGTTTGCGGGGTGTTCCAAGTTTAACGAATTCCCTGGAATTCTTCAGCTTCACAGAGCCCGTGACAATCTTTGACCACTTTGGTTCAAGTTAAGCCGTGCATAAATTTAACCTTCTTCACACTATTTGCTCACGCTCACAGTGGTGCATTCATCAGGGAGGGAGGCTTCGCTCCTGGGCTTGTTCTCAGAGGCTCTGCCGCACTGTGCTGCCTTTGATGAAAGGCTTAAAAGGCAGAGAACAGGAAATTCACTCTGCCTCCATTGTTCTTTCTGAATAGTTCTTTCCTTTTAGGAACAATGCTAGTTTGCCTAAAATGACTAACATAATCACTACTATTTATTGAGCATCAGTTCTGTGCCAGGCATTGCAGACAGTACTTTATATACATCTTTGTGTTGCATTCCCATACCAGTGCTCTGAAGGAGATTTTGCTCTCCCATTCTAGGGACAAAGAAACTGAGACCCACAGAATGAAAAGCTCTCTTCCTTGGTCACCCAGGGAGAAGAGAGGAGAGCAAATCTGGACAGCACATGATGGTCTGGCTGCCAGGCTTAAATTCTTCACCAGTATACAAGGTGCAGAAACCTGAATGCAGGTAGAGAAGAAGGTGAAAATTAATTCAAATTGTATATATCAACTTTTTGAGACACATCAAGTTGCAGGCTACTCCCCCAAATCATTGACACTGAAAACCCACTTTCTATTTCCCATCTGAAGTTTATGGTGTCACCACTTATTTTGTCCTCTGGGAATAACAAATTCAGACAGATAGTTTTGAAGTTTCAGCAAAGTTCCCAGCATTGATCTGGGTTTTGGGCCATGTGTGTCCTACATAGCTGATTAGACTTACTATATTTGCACAGTGCAAATATAGTTTGGTTCCAGTACAGGCTTTGGGGTCAAATTTGGCTCAGTCCTGGGGCCTAGATCTATGGTTCTGAGTAGTGGCAAAACCTCTCTGCAGTTCACTTCCTTCATCGGCTGGATCTGTCTCACCAGCTTGTTTGGAAAGTTAGATCCCTGAATTGTGTGGAATAATTAAAAAAAAATATGTGAGTCTAGGAAATAGTAGTCTTCCAATGCCTGTCAGTAACATTAACTTCATGGAGAGGTGAAAGGCTACTTATGAAGATTCAGCATTACTAGATATATTTTCATGTGTAAATAAACATATATTAGTTTGGAAACCCACATGTCTCCTAACAGGATTTGAGGTTACTTGATCAATATTTTACCCAGTGACTGGCCTCTAAGTAAATCACTCACTTTTACTCTTTGGGAAGGAATACTAATCTCTAAGCCTAAAATAAACCTACAATTCCTCTGGCATTATTTTCCATTACTTGCAAAAAAACTAACAAAATGTACAACTTTTGGTCCAGAGAATCTGGTTACCGCAATCTCTCAACCATGGAAGCATGCTGAGTGCTGTTCTACTCAGAATGTATCTCCCACACAGACTTATTCTTTAAATCCTGAACAGCCCAACCCAAATCCTCCTCTCTCCTTTTCTCTCTTTTGAACTCAACCAACACTTACTGACCATACTACTCAATTGGAACTTATTATTTTTGTGCAGTTGTATTAATTAGGTTTTCATTTTATGAATGTATCTTGTTCACTACCAAGATAATAAACAGGCTTAGGACTTTTCTATAGCATTCACATTGCAGCATTTCAACTTTATAAATATTTATTAATTTGAAATCTTCACATGAAATAGTCATAAATAGTAGGTAAAGTCATGAATTCTCTTTTTCTTGCTTGGTGGCTTATGAGAAAACTGAAGCATTTGAATGATATCCCAACTCTATTATCCCATCATCATTTAGCTCTACTTCTTGTCTTGGTCACTTTCCTATCACTAGGATGAAATAGCTGTCACCCTCAATTTAAAGGAGGAGAGACTTGTTTGGCTTACAGTTTCCCAAGACAGCTGGCTCCAAGGCAGAAGTGGCATGGTAGAAATGCCTGGCAGAGCTCAGTTGCTCATCCCCTGGCATCCAGAAAGCTGACAGAGAAGAAGAGACAGGGACCAGCACACTCCTTTCAGCTCAAGTGCCCAGGGACCCTCCACCCCTTCCAACTACACTTCACTTCCACGAACACTTGAGACCTTTGGGGGATATTTTACATAACGATAACACAGGGCTATATAAATAATTTTATCTTCAGATATGTATCTACTTATATGTTCATGTTTACATATTAGCAGATGACTTGATTTACTGAATTAGCCAGTCCTCTCTGTTGTTACAGACATCATTTTAACGAGCATATCAATTGCTAATATGCCTCATGTAGGTGATAGGTATTTAATCTCGTGGTTTATAGGAAGACATATAATACCTATTCATAAGAGAACAATTTGGCAGCCAGAGAAAAAATTTGTGCTTACTCTCTAAAGAGACCATAACACTTTGTCCTAGACAAACATGTTTACAATAAAGAAAAAAATTGTTTCAGAATCTTGATAATCCAATTTTTACACACCCACAGCTGAATCACAACAAACCTTAAACCAATAGCTACTTTATCAAGTTTTCTGCTTCCAAGAATTATTTCAATGATGTTGAGGTTTCTAAAAGTGACCATTTCCATTTTAATATTCTGGGTTTGTTTGGTAAATGCTCAGAGAGCTACTTATGTTTTGATCATGTTGTTTTCAGGTAAAGAAAAAATAATTTTAAAATGCATTCCATAATTGTACATGCATCTGCTCTTATGCTTAGCTCTAGAAAAGGAAATGTAGTATTGGGAATTACTAGTCACTTCTCTCACTGAGATAAAATATCTGCCATATGCAATTTGAGGAGAGGCTTCTTTTGGCTTACAGATTCGGAGAATACAGTCCATGGTGAGCTGGATTCAGAGCAGAAAATCGATGACGGAGTGGCATGGCGCAATAAAGCTGCTCGACCCATGGCAACTACGAAGCAAAGGGAGAGAAAGGAGAAGTTGGGATAAGAATATATCCTTCCAGGTCAAGCTCCAAATGACCTACTTCCTTGAAATAGATATTAGCTCCTAAAGGTATGTTCAGTTACACCTCTATGATCTAACCACCTTCCAAACACTGAGAACACACTCTGAACATGTGAGACTTTTGAAGGACATTTTAGATCTCAACCATAACTGGGGCATTTCCTGTGGTCTAATGTTTTAATGTGTTCAAGCCAAGCACTACAAGAACATGAGAATTCTTGACACTCTCAGTCAATGAATAATGATGGAGTCTAGACAGACTTAAAGAAACTGCAAGGGAGCCAATATATTTCAACATCTCAATGTTAGAAGAGTTGTTGACATAGCTCCAGTGTTCTACAAAACACAAGAACTTTTCAAAGGCATTTACTCAAACCCCTTGTATATGCAACTGTGGATACAAAACTTTGCATAGCCAACCATAGAAACAAAAGAAAGTGTGGAAATCAGTTAGATATTTTCAATGTGCTCCTATACCCCTAAAAACTCTCTAATCACAGTAATCAGAACTTACATCATTACTTAATTCTATGAGAAATTGTGTGTGTGTGTGTGTGTGTGTTTCTTTTTGCTGTCTACTCTCCCCCTTGCATCTGCTCCCAGGTACGTGGCACATGACAAATCCTTAGCAAATATTTGTGATGAAAGGGCACAGGTAGAGTGAGAAGGAAATAATAATGTGTTGAGTTGACAAAGCATGTTTTAGGCAAAGATGGTAAAGTTTGGTTTCACGGTTGACTTCCATCATCCCAGTGTTTGTTCCAGTTTAGGTTTGTCATTCCCATTTCTCAACCCTGCTTCCCAATCTCAGTGGCAAATAACTAGATAATATTACTGATTGAGGCTACTCAGTACTATACAATCCCTGCAGTCTTTACGTTTAATCCCTAACCCCAAAGTGTCAATCATTAACAATGGTGTTGGAGAGAAAAGAGGTTTTCCAGCACCAGAAATCAGATGTATTTACTATAAACCAGCTACATAGTTTAGATAAAAATTCTACAGTCATTCAGGCAGTTACTGAATCATTCTTTTAACTAATACTAATTGAGCTGGTTTGAGCATCAGTTGTGTTCTGGGTTTAGCACCCAATACAATGTGATCATAATATGAAGAAAGAAAACAGCAGACTTATAAAGAAGTGACTGACTTCTTTTAGGGGTCTTCTTTGAGCCAGTTTCCAACAGGTGGGACTATAAGGTATAATTATATTTTAAGCCACAATCATTGACTGAAGCTACAAGTAAAGCATAGTTCATGTTAAACCTGCAGGGAGATAAGATTCACTTACGGCAGTGAGCCAGTTGTGTAGGCAACCTTTGCAAATCCATGCCTCCTTCTCTGAGTCATCCAGCAAGCCTGTATTACACACTTTCTATGGGACACTGTGAGAGGCCCTGGGGACATAGACATGAAAGGGAGTCCTCTCCCTAAAGAGGGTCACAGTCTAGGGACAGACAAGAACAGGCAAATTAACACTAATAATACAGCGATAAGTACAGGGTAGATGTAAGCACAGGGAACTATGGAAACACAAAGGAGGGGCACCCAAAGAAGCCCGAGGCTGTGGGTAAGGCTTCCCGGTGAAGATGACACTGGGTGTACAGGAGCAAGCCGGGTGAGAGGGTGTGGGGTGTGCGCTGGACAGGAGGGGCTTTAACAAAGGAAGCAGCAAATGCAAATGCTCAGGGTGAGAGAGGAAGACACTGTGGGAATCTTCAAAGTATTCAGGGTAGTAGGGGCTTCCGTGGTAGGAAGGAAAATAACCAAAGTGAGGAAATTCAGCAAAGAGGAATCTATCTGGGGAGAAAGTTCATGATATGCTGGTAGTAGCTTTTCAGAAAGCTGTCTCATAAGGAAAGGTAATGAGTGGGAGATGGAAGATGGCAGTAAAGAGGGAGAATTGTGACTTGTTTATTTGAACTTCAATGCTGCTCTTTGAAAAGATTTTAGACTCTTACTAAGATGTGTACAGCACAATGGCACAGCAGCATTGTAAGTAGTATTAAAAGGGAAACAGTTAAAGGCAGGACAAAGAATGGACCTGGAAATGAGACATACCACAAAAATTACACTCTGTGCATGTAACAAACAGCTAAGAGAAGACAAATTGACTCTGTTTCCCAGGAGCCAATGACCTATTTTGCCCAAGAATAGACAAGTTTATCAAGAGATGATTACTCCTAGTATAAATATTTGAACGAATACCTATTAAATAATCTTTTTAAATAGAAGCCAGGACTGGTCTAATGCTATTAAAACCTACTACCCATTGGTGTAGGAACTTTTCCACGGCTACATCTGCAATGATCTGAAAAGTCCCACCCATACAAAGAGGGTTCCATAAATACTTCTTCAGTAAGTAGGTGAACAGAGGGATCAGAACAGGTGAGAAGTCATGAGCTATAAAGATCCCTCTCTACGACTAGTCTATGCGAGAAGAGATCAGCTTACTAGATCTACAGGATCTCCCTGTTCTAGCCACCATTATTCCTTGCAAAGACCATACTAAATCCAAAGTTTTCTGTTGGTTCTGAAGCCTAGAAAAACTGCCCTCTTGAGAAATGTCCAACCCTCAGTCAAATATAATGAGCCCTGTCATCACTGCATACTTAGAATGAACCAAGTAGGAGTTTTTATAAAGAGGCTTCTAATAGTATTCTAAATTAAAGAAAAAAATTCTCCCAGAAAGCAACTTCACAGAAGTAAATTATGTGATATGTATTCAGTTCTGTGATGGGCTGGCATATTTTTAAAGTACTTTTAGAATATCAAGGGGGAAATAGACAGATATCTGCATAAGTCCTTCTGGAAGGATTACATCCCACAGCAGTGTCTTTGCCAATACTAGGCAATAAGAAATTGGAATTATTCTTCTAGAAAGTGTCTTCCGGGCAGTGATTTTGTTTATGTAGTTCAGGCTACAGTCCTAAGCCAAACTGAAGTGAAGTTGATCAACTTTGGCAAATGCTGTACCTCCCAGAGTTGAGTAATGTAATTTCCAGTTATACCTTTAACACTGAGGTAACTAAATGAGGCAACTTGGTCAATGAACTTACTAGTAACAATAAAGTTAAATGCTATAAAACATTAATAAAAGAAATGGCTTTTATTTTAAAATAGTGACCCATAGCTTTTCGTTAAGGCAAACTATCATTCAGAAAGGCCAGTTTTCTGCTAAAGTTCACCTATTTCATAATAGTAATACTATATCCCATACTTCAAAAAGCACTTACTTTTTATTGGCTATAGAAAATGGACAAGTATCCTTGTGGTGAAAAATAACACAAAATGGGGACATAAGAAACTAGCTGCACAAATGTGGGGTACAGAGATTTATGTTTCACTACTTTCTTAGAAAAATTGCCCTCTCACAATTACCCATTCATTAACAGAGAGACTAGAATAAGGAGATTTTCAGGGTCAATGATAAAATAAATTCCGGATATGATAAATTCTGGTGAGTCATCAAAATAAAAACGTCCAGCAACTAATTGGATATATAAATCTTGGCTTTAAGAGAGAAGCTTGAGTTGGAAATTTGTAATTTAGGAGTTATCTTTTAGGCTTAAATCTATAGCAATGATTTAGAGGGAAAGCTAAACCTAGTTATTAAAGATAGAAGATAATTTTGTTACATGAGAAACTCAAGTTGTCTTTTCAACTACTTTTAGCTCTAAAATGATACCACAAACATTAGTAATTTATGGAGAAATGTTTTAATACCATTCCATAAATAAACTCAACTCTTGGTACCATGAGAACAAAGTTTGAGGCAACATCCTCAAACACTAGTTTGATCACTTGGAGTCATGGAGTAGACCAAATCAAAGGAGTTGCGAAGTATTTCTGAGCATGAGTAATTGGTACAATAAACCTTGTTGAAGGAAGGCTCATTTGCATGAAAATTGAATTAATAAGTTTAAGCAATAAAATGTTGTACCAGGGAATACTTCTTACATTCTCTACACTTTGGGAAAGCTTATAGGTCTCCTCAGAATAGACTGATCTAGAAGTTTTGAGAGAGTTGTACCCGGTAAAAAAAACCGTGCAGTCCCCAACCAAAGTTGGATTTTCATATACCTTTCCACAAGCCATGTAGCCTTACTTTCTAGTACTCTCCTGAGTACCCAGGGATTTCATGCTGGTTTATGTGCTGCTAGTTCCAGAGCACATGATAACCTTGTTGATATCAACAGATTAATTTATGTTTTTATTGTACAACACAATTTTTATGGAGCATGTGTTCTCTCTGGGCTGAGCATTAGTCACTGTCCCAGAACATGATGGAAAACAAGACAATGCCTCTGTCCTCATGAAACTTTACTAAAACAAGAGACTTTATTTTTAGAGTTGTTTCAGGTTCATAAAATATTAAACAGGCAGAACAGAGATATTTTGTGTTTTCCTGGTCCCTACTCATGCATAGCCTTCCTGATTATCAGCATGTTTTCCAGAGTGGTACATTTATTAAAACTGACACTGGCACTAAATTATCACTTAGAGTCTATAATTTGCATTGATCCTCCCTCTTGGTTTATATAGACTATGGGTTTGAACAAACACATAAATGACATGCATCTACCATTATTGTATGATATACAGTGTGGCTGTACTGCCCCGAGAACTCAGTGTGGAGAGAACTATAAAAACCAATAAAATGACTAGTTGAATAATTTATAGAGATGAATAAGTTGGTACATGGATAGCTCAATCAATCGAGAATGGATGTAAAGAGTGGTGTAAAGATAAACAGGAGGGCTGGAGGTACAGCTCAGTGGGCTAAGTGCTTGCCGCTGAGCACTAGGGCCCTGAGTTCGATCCCCGGTCCCGGAAAAAAAAAAAAAAAAAAAGGGGAACCATCGGATGGTTCCTTCTTTAAAAAAAAAAAAAAAAAAAGATAAACAGGAAAGAGAAGGGGAAGAAAGAAAGAAAGATGAAAGAAAGGAAAGAAAGAAAGAAAGAAGGAAGGAAAGAAACAACATCAGATTCAGTGAATAATCTATGAAGCAGGAGGAAAAAGGAACTTGGGAACTGAGGAGAGCACCATTGCAGATACAGTTGTCACAGGGACTTTGGAACAAACACTGGGCTGACAAGGAAGACCAGCAGTATAAAGAACAGAGTAAAGTATGATTTTAGACAAAGCAAATAGCAAGCATGTGGCAGACTGCGTTTTCGGAAGCTGGCCAGGCAGTATACTCCATTCAATATTCTCTGTTTATAATGCGACTGCTTCCCTGAATCTGAGCAGAACTTTTTAAGTGCCTTCACCAACAGAGTGTAGCAGAAGTGATGCTAAGGGACTTCCGGGACTCGGTCATAAAATGTACAATGCAGTTCCTTCCATTCGGTATGCCTGCTTTCATTGCCCGGTTTCTCCACCTTGTGAGAAAACCCAGATGACCTGGAGAGAAAAGCAGGTGTCCCGCTCCAGCCTCCAGTAAGTTCCCCACCAACAGCCAGCATCAATCACAGATGAACACATGAAGATGCCTCCAGATGGCGCTAATGCTGGCTGTGAGGTCCCCCTCCGCGTTTGAGTCTTTCCACCTGAGGACCTAGACCCCATGAGCATAAATAAGCAGTCCCTGTGGTGTCCTGTACCAGACTGGTCCAAAGAGCCCACGAGCATAATAAAATCATTGTTTCATAAACTTTGGAGGTGGCTTGTCATACCACAATAGATAACCACCTCTCAATGTTAAGCCTTTTAGTGGGGATAAATGGCGGATATTCAAAAATCACACAATGCTACACTGTGACTGCAGAGTAGAATTACATGGAATGTAGGGATAAAGACAGAAACCCCGTAGGACAGATCATATGAGGCTTTGTAGACAATAGGAAGAAATTTGGGGGGTGTTTCTTATGCTTTATGGTAAGCATGATGGGGCCCAGCATCCTATTTGTAAGGGGCAATGATTTAAAAATGGAGTATAGAAAGCACTTTGGCCCTGGAGCCAGATCATGTGGATTCAAAGGACACTTCATCACGTATTATATGTGTTTCCTTGGATAATCTGTAAACTTTTTCAGTTCTCAATTTCATGAGCAGCAAAGTAGAAATGAAAATAATAGCTACTACTTCATAGGGTTGCTACAAGGTTCAGATGGTTGAGTGTGTGTGAAATGATTCAGGGAAGCCAAAATGCGTGTTGTTTTAAAAGTTTGCAATACTATGGTCTAAATAAATAGTTCAGTTTCTAGACCGAGAAATTAAATGCATCAAATTTTCCTTTAAATTTGACTCTGTTAACTGATTAGACCATGGCTGGCCACATGAAATGATTATCTGAAGCATAAATGTCCTATTCTTAATTAAGGTCAGGTTAACTGTCAAAAATGAGGTGACATAGATGGTGATAAATGGAAGATAAAACTTGCGAATTCTGTTGAGAAAAGAGGTGGTAGTTATTTACAGAAAGAGGAGGCAAGGATGTAGTATGCATTTTGAATACCTTCCTGTAATAGCACCAAACTTTCAGTAATTCAAAATACAAGGAAGCCAGGGAATATTTCATTACTAGCTAAAATTTTGACCCCAAAACCCCACGTAGAACTTCAGCGATCTAGATTAGATTTACTTTGTATTTCGATGAAATGAATTGATGCAGATTAAAACCAAAGCAAATGAAACATCATCCTTTCCCAGAAACTAGGAAAGACTTTGAGCAATGAGGGTGTGGATGAGAAAGAGGTACAACTGCCATTGGATTCCTCATACTGAGAGAAGCACTGATACTACACCAGCTATCCAGCTTCAAAAAGCAAATCTAGTCACAGAGACATTGTGATAGAAATGATCTCACAGGTCAGCTGCTTAGGACCCTCAGCAAAACTTTCTCTGTGTGTAAAAATAACAAATGATGTCACTGATAATGATAACTGCAGTAATAACACTCGTGAAGTGGGACCTGCTTATCATGCATTAAAACATTTAACGTTCACAGTAACTCACAGACATAACTCGATGCCGTTTTCCTCACTTCCAAAGGAAATCACAGTCCTCCAAACACAGGTTCAACAACAGCTCTTCCCCTTTATCTTTGTGCATGGGGAATAAAATACTTGAAAAATGAGCTCTCTCTGACGAAAACAAGTTGAGAAGGTGGTCCATGAGAAAGACCTCCACACCAGTAGCATTCAAATATTGATAGAGTTACCAAACATTGACTACATAAAACAATCCCATTTCATTGTCACTGACTTGGTTAGTACATTCTTTGAAATCCCAAGAGCACAGATTCATTTTGGAAAAAAATATATCAGAATTATTGTGTCTGTATGTTTATTCAAGTCAGAAACAGTATGGGAAGTTTGTCTAAAGTGCTGATTTCACAATTTCCTTTAAAAGATTCTCTCCTCCTCTGTGCCTTGGACTTGAAATCCCATCATTAGCTGCTCATCCCTGGAGGTTGAGCATTGTCCATATAATGCCAGACATTCCAGTGATGGAAATTTTTACTTTTTCTTCTAGAAGTCTGACTTTGAAGACACAGGCTTCGTGAGTCATCTAATTCATTATTTGTGATAATAATGGACATTTTGACGAATGCATGTTCTAACGCAGAACTGGGCGCAGGGATCAGATAAAAGGGAAGCAGACAGACTGGTACAAAAGCGCTCTCAAAGCCTGCTTAATGATCAGTTTCTGAATATTTTACAGCTTTGGGTAGTGCCAAGCTGGGCAGAAAAGAAGACAACCTGAGACGGTGGAGACGGGAACTCTGTCCTTTGAGCGACATACATGCCCACGAAGTGAGCAGTCCTTTTTTTGCTCCAAGTGGTACTGATGGACTGGGTTTTAAATGGGAGTCAGTCTCCGTCCCTCCCTCCTTCACTTCCTTCCTTCCTTCCTTCTTCCCTCCCTCCCTCCCTTCCTTCCTCTTTTCCTCCTTTCCTCTCTCCTTCCCTCCTTTCCTTCCTTCTTTCCTTCTTTTTGTTCTCCCATTCTTCCATTTTCTCTGTCTTTGAGACATTCTTCTATGGGCCACTCTTTTGGCATTTGCACCGTGATACACCTCTAACATCCTCCCTGCTTCTCGGGTGGTCCATTCCACTTTCACTCACTTTTTGTTCTCTACCTAGTGTTTTGTGCAGCTTAGATCTGGATCCTCTTTATTCTCACTCTCTATGCACTTTCTGTCTTTCACCCACTTCCCTGACTTTGAATCCTGTTTGAAAGGACCAAGTCCCGCATTTGCACCTCAGACCTGTATGAACAACAGCCTGCTCGCCATATCTACATGTATGTTTCAAAGGTAACATGTTGAAAATTAACTCCATGATCTTCAATTTTCCTTTTCCCCAGACATTTCCCTAGTGTTTTCTCTAGTTTTTCCCAAAGCTGTTTTCCCCTACACCTCTGCAAATAATTATCAATTAATTTTTTTCTATTATGAAAAATATTTATAATTCATCCGCTTCACTACTTGTCTTCTAGTTCTTACACACCATCTTTCCTAGATTACAACTTCCTGCTGGCCTGTGCAATTCTATAGCTGGCTCCCTCTAATCCATTCTCTAATGTAATCCTCTTCATTAGAAATGAAATGAAAAGGCTATAGAAAGAAATGAAAAGTCAATAGGAAAACACATATATTTTTCACTCACTTCTTCCACTTTATTTCCGTGTTCCTCTTTCTAACTGTTTTCTAGCCACACTATCTTTAGAAAGTTCATTGAGCGAGCAAAGCTCTTTGTTGCTGATGGGATTTTACACTTGTTCTTTTGTCTTCGAAAAATGGCCTCATCCCATTCATTGCTGAATGACTTCATACGGGAGCTTAAATATGCCTTAGACAGAAGGGCTCATTCTATCTCCTCCATATTTTTATGTAACTATATATATATTATATATATATATATATATGAAATTTTCTAAATACCAAACAATTTCTAAATATTTTAAGTGTATTAAACCATTTATTCTTCACAAATTTATGGGATAAATGCTGTTTCTATCATTATTATTGCAAAAGGGGCAACCAGAGCAGACCAAGTCTAGCTAAACAGCTTTTCTAAATCACGTAGCTAGTGTATTTCAGAACCAAGTTCACATTCGAAACATCTTGTTTTAAGGGACACCACACCTCTATTTATCCCAAGGGAAGTGTACACCCTAAGACAGGTGAAAGGCAAGGAACCCCTTTCTCATCACCCAGGAATCCACTTATGTGAAAACTAATACAAAGTTAGAGAATTGCATAGGGCCACCACTGAATTGAACTATAGTCAAGACAAATCTAATGCTGCCTCAGATGGAAATGAAGAACACAGTATTGGACACTGAAGGAAAGGCTATTCTTATTATACAGTGACAGAGAACTTGAACATATTATTTGAAGCCAGAGTCATGAGTGATGAACTGGCTGTGACTCAAGTGTGCCCAGGGGGAGACCCAGCTGCTACTCCAGAAGGTATAGGCCATTAGCCATGACAATATCCACATTGGTTCTTAGTCTGTGGACACACAGAATGCCCAGCTGCCTCCAACTACATTTCAATGGATGCTGTAGAGACCTACTACAGAGTTGACACTACGTCAATGGCCAGCAGAGCTGTAGGTTTGGAGCTACTGGAGAAAGTTGCCTCATATAGCAATGCATCATGGAACCATGGGTGTGGCAAACTCCCAGACCTGAGATCCAAGGAGCCACCAATGTGCACCACCAGCTTGGGCTATAGTTTCAGGCACAGGACTCCACCTGTGACCGTGACACAAGCTGTGACCAGAGAAGCTATGCGGTGAGGCTGGCTACAGCTTTGATGATAGTCCACTCTGAAGTTGGCAGAGATGAGGGGTGGAGAGAACCTGGATGCATAATAGCATTGCGCTTCTGCTGCCACCCTGACAGAGCTCAGCCTATCTGCAGTATTTTGTCTATATGAGATGATGAATATCATTTACTTAAACCAGTTTGAGTGGTGAGTTTTGCTACCACTGCTGGGAAGGGACAGATGAGTGACATATTTAACAGACTAAATCAGCAGGACTGAGATGTAGAGAGAGCAACTCTTAGGCTGAAAAGGTATGAAATTTTGTGAGAGGGGAAAATCATCAGAGTCACAACAGAAGTGCAAACCAAACACTATAGGGATTCAAAGGCCAAAGCTAATTTAAATATAAGCATTAAAAAGTACCTTGTAAAATAGGACCAGGTAAGATAGAACCAAACAAGTTATGGAGTTTTGACAGACACCAGGGAAAGAGATAATTCCAAATATGAAGAAAAAAATGCAGACAATATTCCAGTGTAGGGAAAGTGAAAAAAATGTACCACATTTGTAAGATATATGTGTCCAAAGTTTGTAAGGTAGTAGTTATATCAATGGAGGATACGTTATATTTGCTACAAAACATTAGTTGACAGAGCTGGAGATACAACTCAGCATTGCCATGCTTGCCTGCCATGCACGAGGCCAGGATTTAGTCACGTGCACCACAATGACGATGGCGCTGATGATGCTGGTGATAATGATGGCGGTGGCGGTGTTTACAAACCATCTTGAAGAAAAGTTCTCTATCAAATTACTACTTCTACTTTTATTCTTAATCTGATGATCTGCTAAGGCAGAAGTAATTCCAAGTAAACTAATTTAGTAAATTAGGAAATTTTAATAAGTACTCATTATTTCCATGGTAGATGAGATAAATACTTATTTAAAATAGCATTTGGATGAGTTGAAAGTTCAAGCTGATAACAAATGCTATTAAGGGCCTGGGGATATAGCTCAGTTGAATAAACACTTGCCTGGCAAGTGCAAGGTCCTGAGTTCAATCCCCGGTACCACAAAAAAAAAAAAAAGAGAAAGAAAAAAAGAAAAAGAAACAAATGCTATTAATTGCTTCTTACAATTGGTGTTAATTTTCTAAAAACATCCAAGTGTGAAAAATCATGACACAAGAATCATGATTGAGGGTTTTTTTTCTTTTAAATAAGAATAGTAGAATTAAGATCATGAAATAACATATGATGTTTTGGGGAATTTTTAGTTAAAATTAAATAATAAAAGCAGCATAGTAAGGAAATCAATGAAATATTGCTGCTACAGATATCTTGGTCCATTTGTTGCTTTAATGGAATACATTAAGAATAAATAATTTTCCAAGGGAAGTTTATTTAGCTCATAGTTCTGGAGGCTTGAAGTCCAAGATCAAATGGCCACAGCTGCCAAGGGCCTTATCTGCATGAAAGCATAACAGAAAAATGGAAGGGTACATGTGCAAGAGAGAAAGGGGGTGGCATCATTTTATAACAATCTACCCTTGAACTAGTCTAATGAGAGGGAAGGTTCACTCACATAAATATTAACACAGTTCCCTGGAGAATAGCCCTCATGATCCGAACACCTCACCCATCAAAGTCCCACCACCTGCAACACCATTACCATGGGAATCAAATTTCAAAATGGCATCCAAAGGGAGAAACTACATCTCAACCGAGTAGTAGGTTGATCACAATGCGTTTGATGCACCTTGAACCATACAAAATTATGAGTTTGTAATGGTTTTGGACCTATGTTTGGAAATTTCATGTGGTTTGACTTCTGGTCTTATGTATTTGTCATTAATTATTTCTCAATAAGGGTACTGCAATTTTAAAGTGGTGCATTTATTCTGCTTTGTAGTAAATAGCTACAATTTAAGAGACATAAGAAGAGCCTGATCTCTGAAGCTAGCCTACGTGAATTAAACACTGGCTTCAAACCTCCTGTGTCCTCGTTTTTGTACTTTCTTTTTTCTCTGTTTTTTAGTACTGCAGAGAAATGGGTGATATATAAAACCAGTATGTTTATAAATAGATGTACAATGGTAGGATTGGCAAGAAAAATGAATGTATAATTATACCTGAAGTCTATGGAACAATGCAAGGTCCATAATAAATCCTAAACTATTGCTGTTATTACCATGCCTATTATGCTTTATTTAATAGTCTATCCATCATTCAAAACTTGAGATGCAGTGAATCACACTTATTGGACCTTAACTACTGGATCCTGTTTTTGAATGTTCTTCCTAAGATAATGAGATTATAAACAACATCTGTTGCTTGTATTATCTTATTAAATATTACCAAATTGGGATTTCCCCATCTCTTTCCTTAAAAGAGAGCATTATTCAGTCTTATTTCTTAGTGACAATCTCCTAAAAGTTAAGACTACCTATATATATATATATATATATATATATATATAGTGTGTGTGTGTGTATTAAAAGAAATTATATTTCTCTTCTACTTTCTTGATTTTTCTCCCCTTTCAAGTATAATGTTTGCTACTTAATCTGACTTGCAATTCAATTACACATATTTCATGTTTCATATTTGCTATGACATTTTATAGGAATAAATTAGCATGTCCCACCATTTTGTGTAAGAAAAAGTAAAGTTTAGAGTTGAGAAAGAACTGTATATCTTTTAACAAGTAACTATTCAAAAGTTTTTTTGAAATAATAAAGCTCTTAGAAAATTCATAATGATAATGCAATCTAATATACCCAGTTAAGAGGACTAAATGAGTGAGTTCTATTCTAGCTCCTCAACTGATTAAATGAGACCCACTTACAGTATAGAAAGTAATCTGCTTTATTCAAAGTCCTTCTATTTAAATTGAAATCTGAAAAAATTACACACTGCAGCATCTAGAACAATGCTTGACCAAATAATTATAAATCATAACTGAGCCACATTGGCACATATATAACCAGCCAACACACTTACCCAGAGAGGTGAATTTACTGTTTAGGATAACCCAGCCAGTTTCTATACAAAATATGCTTTTCCAGAGTTCATTCACTTTATTCAGGAATTTGTTCCCATATTTTCTGACCATAAACAGACACTTGTTAGCACAATGACTATGGGTCCAATTCCTTGAATCCAGTTTACATTGATCAAGTTCAAAAATGTGTAAGTATAGTTTGTGTGTGTCACAAAATTCCAATATGTTCATTGACAACATAGGAAAATATGTGAAATGAAGAAAACTCAGGGAGGCTACAAATATTTATCACAGACTACCATGTTCCTGATGCAACCTGACTACTGAGGAATATTCCAGTGAACACTGCAACCCTGCCTCTGGCCCAAGGGGAGCTTGCAGTTTACCTGGTTATACAGAAATCTTCCCAACTCTTGCCTGTGCCTCTTAGGGCGTCACATCAGTTTCTGTTGCTATGCAACAACTGACCACAAACTTAGGGGTCAGTCACATGGAGTGGTTTAGATGAATTCTCTACTCAAAATATCACAGAGCAGAAATCAAGATGTGAGGCAGGCAGAGGTCCCCTCTGCAGGCTCAAGGAGAAAATGTGTTTCTGAACTCATTCAAGTTACTGACAACATACACACTTCCTTGATATTGTAGAACTGTGATTCTTGCCTTCTTGCTAATTGACAGCTATAAACCACTCTTCAAATCCTGGTGGTTTTTAGGCTTATGCGCTCAACGTTCTAAGGCATGATACCATACCAGAAAAAATAAATTTTCAATCTCTGCTAAAACATATTCACTGTTTTTTTAAAACAAATTTCATCATTGACATACATCATAAGCACTAATAGTTATTTCTCTTGAGATAGCTTCCCAAACAACAAAGTTATTCAATGCATAAATTGAGAGATTTCTGCCTACTTTAATGACTGCAAAGGTGTCTTTCCTCTTTTTCAAAGGATGATTTTGAAAGGAAATCTCACTTTACATTCAAATATGTATGATAATCCAGAGAAAATCTGAGAAAATTTTATCTGTAGAGAATATAAATCCAATCCAGGGCTTAAAAGAATTCACTGGATACTTCCAAATAAAGAAGGAAGGAAATAAAAATATCCCAGGAAGAATGAGATCAGGTTAAAAAAATACAGTGGTTTCAGGAGAGGAGAGTTTTATTTAGCTGGAGCAAGAGTCTAATGCTGGGTGAAATGGGGCATAAACTCCAGAGCTATGCTAGTGTTGGGTCCTGCAGAGCTAAGCTTATAAGCAATAGGGAACTTTCCAAGGCTGTTAAACAGAATGATGATAATGTTAGAATTTTTAGCTCCGTACAATAACTAAATGCCATTGACCTGTACTAAAAGAAAGTTAATGTTAAATATGTAATGAAGCAAAACCTATGCAAAGAGAACGTGTCACCCACTCGACCTGCACACCAGCCACCTTTGTGCATGTGTGCTGTGTCCGTCTCCCCTCTCTTTTCTTTATGTACTCGTTTTGTGCCATGCGTCCCATGCAGTGCCGCCCATCCAGACATCTCCATTCATCCCCTCATTCAAAGTTTCTCTTGGAAAAAGATAGAAAACCTGTTTCATACATCTTATGTAATCCGTCAACACTTGTGAATTAAGCCCACTTATCACTATTTTATGCACAACAAAACTGTGTCTTACAGAAGTTTAAGTTAAAGTTTCAGAGATAGATTTTCAGAGGCAGATCTATGGAAATGCACTAATATGAGAAACTACATATCACGAGTTTCATGTGCAACACCAAGGAGTTTAGAGTCCAGCTGATGAGGGAAGACTGACAGATGGGGCCAAAGAGAGAACTTAAGGTCTCTATAAATTATAGGTGAGCTCATCTAAAGCATGAAGAAACCTTTAGCAGAGGAGTCAGGAAAGAAGGACCTGGAAGGTAACTGTGACATAGTCAATGAACAAAGGTGATAGCAAAATTTACAGTTGGACGTGCAAGAGTAGACACAAAGAAATAGGAAGTTCAAGATCAAAAAGACACTAGGAGGTTGAGAGGAGAGATTGGCAGTGCCACACTTGCCTTCACATGCCACAGAGCCCTGGTGCAATCCTCTCTACCACCACAAAAAAGTAATTGAAACAGACAGAGGTTCCCACTGTAGAAAAGAAGATTGGCTGTGGGCAATGGGCTTAGATGTGTGTCTCAGATGTCAAATAGAGATTAGACTAGATGTTCTACTCCTTGTGCACGAGGATATGCTGGAGCTTTAGATAGGGTGACAATGGTAAACTAAAGACAGACTCACCTGGCAGCCACATACAGGGTGGATCAAGTTTGTAAAACCAGCCAGTAGGCTATCACAGAAATCCAGACGCAGACTGATGGCAGCCTGGGCTTTCTTTTTCTTTTCTTTTCTTTTTTCTCTTCTTTTTCTTAAGTGAAATGCACACAATCATTTTTATAAAGCCTTTCGAAAAATAAGGCCAAAACATGGCCAGGTGTCAATTTGGAGATTAGAGGTTTCACTGGACAGAGGCCACGGGCCAATGAGTCACCGGAGTCCTTTGAAACAATGCGTGCACACAGTCTCACTTTGTACTCAGCTTGCAGTATACAGGGAAGGTAGGGTAAGGTCATCATCAAAAAGAATAATTCCGTGATGCCATAGACCAGCCATCCAACCTATAAAACTACAGCCTATGACCCAACTAGCAAATGGAATTATATGTTGAGGAAAAAGGAATCTACTGTTGCACATTAATGTCAGTCAGATCCTCTAATTGAAAAAAGGTTGGGTTTATCAAGATTTAGAGAAAACAACAGTTTCTGTGGTCACTCTCAAATTACAGGGAAAATCCCTCAATTTGCTGTCACAGACAGTGTCTTTAATTTAGGAATATAGAAGAAAAAGATTTTAATGTTGTTAAGCACCCCAAAGGTTTTTGGATGCACATTCTTTTTCTATTTGCTTTTTCAGAATGTTCCTGCCTGTGTGCTCTGTTTACTAATGTGGACAGTGTAATAAAGGCTTCCAGGATGGAGGTACAGCTTCCCATTTGTATTCTAGAGGGCAGACAGAATCTACTCTGGAAGCCTACATGGATAAGCACCTGAATTTATTTAGATGCTCCTGGCATTTCAAAGAATCTAGTGCTTCCCCCTGCTTTCTCCTTTCGGATCTCACAGGAGGGGCAGAATTTACGCTTGGTGAAAAAAATTCTTAGGGAGCAGGTCTGGGTCTAGCAGTGATGCCTCTTAAGCCACCATCTCACCAGACCTGTGTGCATAACTCCAGGCTGGGGTAGTCTGGAGAGAAGACTCTCAGACATTGGTGGCCGCTGGTGACAATAAGTTTGAGATTTGAGTGTTCTAGCCACAGTGTTTGTCCCTCATGGACCAGCACAATCCAATGAGAGCTAATAAGAGCCACAACTAGGAGCCACACAAGCCACATCCAATTCTCTTGTTCTCCCACTTTTAAAAGGACAAATGAACAGGCAAAATTAGTTTTAACAACGTGTCATTTGATCGAAAAAAATCACATTATTATCCCTTTAACAAGTGATCCATACAGAAAGCTCCTGACGTGTATTTTGTATTCTATTCTGTACAAAACTGGGTGTCCATTTCACTGCAGCACGTTTCAGTTTAACCATGTATCAAGTTCACAGTGATCACATGTGCCCGCAGCTATCCTCAGGTATCCTAACTTTTTATGTAACTGCCTACACCAGGGAAGGAGTTCCCATAAGAAATAAGAATATACTAAGATGCACAAGTATGCAAGAGGTGCTTATCAGAACTGAAGAAACAACTGAGTGAACAAAACTCAATTTTATAATAATTTTAACCTGCTCATACCAGGAAACTCTCTTGTGTGAAACAGAGACAGGGAGTTTGTAAATGTACAACTGTACGAACGAACGCTAGTCTATGATGAAGTGTTTATACAGGCCTACAGCACAGGGAACAAAACAGAGTCAATGTAGTGTGATTTCCATAAAATCAAGCAAATTTAATTCAGAACACTCCCTTTTATTTTTACTGTACATCCTCCCTTCTTCTGTGTGTTATAATGCCATTCCTTCTATTAAATAGTAATACTGTAACAGTAAATGGTTGATGGATGTGTTTTTAATATCTCCCTCTGGCAAAATCAAATGTTGGCAAGTGTGTATTGATTCTGAGCTTTAGAAATATTACCAGTCCTGAACACAACTGTTAAAGGTGACGGAGGCCTCTCTGAGGAATCAGAAACCCAATGTCAAGTTCTGCTTCTGCTGACAAACACATGCAGTGCCCTAGTCCCTATCACGGAATCTTTCTGATCCTTATGTATTCATCAGCTGTCTCAGTCAGTTTCTTCGGCACTGAGGCAAAATACTTCATACCCACAACTTAAAGGAAGAGAGGTTTGCTGTGCTTTCAATTTTAGTCAAGAGTTAGTGGGATCCAGGACAGGAAGGCTTGGGGCAAGGGTCTGGCAAAGGGGAGGCTGCTCAGGTCATGGAGGCCAGGAAGCAGTGAGGGACAGGAGGAGCCAGGCAGGGAAA
Source organism: Dinomys branickii (assembly GCA_004027595.1). Lineage (NCBI taxonomy): Eukaryota > Metazoa > Chordata > Mammalia > Rodentia > Dinomyidae > Dinomys > Dinomys branickii. The sequence goes on along the minus strand of PVLD010005397.1, from coordinate 43,383 downwards.
TAAACCCTTCCGGGTCATCCCCGGTGACCCTCCTCTTCTGAGTAATCATCAACTCTTGACAGCAAGGCAGCTAAGGTGCCTCCATAACCCAACCATCTTCCAAATGTCCTATCTCGGAGCACCTGAGGCTTTGGGAGGCTATACCAGGTGTACAGGGTAACATCAGCAACGAGGCCGCATTCCTCCAAAGGTGGTTTGCCCATGTGAAACTCTCTGCCTTCTGACTCAGCCTGGGGCAGTGACCATGCAGGGAAGGCAGGCTGCGGCTTCTGACACAGACAAGTGCCTATTTTCACTAGAGGCAAATGATGGGCTCTCGGCTTCACAATCCTCTTCCTTTCAGTCCTTGAAAGCCGATGAAAGGAAATGTGCTACGTGAATAAGCGATCATCAAAGAAAAGATTTGCTGCTAAAATACACCTTACATGTGCAAGGTGAGGAAGGCATGTAACAGCTCCTGAGTCATGCCCAAGGAGCAGCCCTGTCTCCTGCCGTGACTAACACACCTTGATCCAATGCTCTTGTGCAGTTGAGTTAGAGTTTTGGCAGTTAAACTGATTGATATTTGGCTTTTATCATTTTAAGACTTCTGTAAAATACCTGTTTAACCTGCTCTAATCTGTGGGTAAGTAGGAAGCAACATAGTTTCCACTGAGTAAACTAAAACGCTCCTCTTGATTTCCTACCTTGGATTGGAAGAAAGAGGAACTGAGCTCCAGCCGTAATGCTGTCTCCTTGAATGTACCATGTAATGCAGTGGAGTTGGACTTTCATTTTAAAAGTATTAAGTCCTGGTATAAACAGTCTTCCATTCTTACACCTGGTAATCTGAGCAATGCGGTTGAAGATAACAATATATAATACAACAACCGCTGTTAATTCCTATCATTTTGTCTTCAAACCCTGTATCACTGTCAATGTTCTTGTCTGTGATGTTGGTATGTTGCTTTTGTTCTTTTTTTCTACTCTTTAAAATAAAGAAAAGAAATATGCATGATTATAAACCTGAAGTTGACTACCTTGCTTTTCTTACTGGTCGGCACAGTGTTGTTAAAAGCACTGGTCTTTGTTACCAAAGCTTCCCAAGTAATCTTTCATCCTTAAATATATTGAAAATGTGCCAGTGTCAGGTTTTCGCAAGCGGAGTTAGCTATAGACTTACTGCTTGTTTCCCTTTAAAGTGTCTGTGTGGTTAGTATTCGTGACTCTCAGCTCATTTTTATCTGTCTCCCAGATGTAGCCCATGCTTCATCTTATCAAAAAACAAAAGTGAGCAAAAACGAAGAAAAAAGGTTGTTTCCCAACTCCACCAGGGGCTACTCCCCAGATCACATTGTGAGAGCCATACATGTTTGTAGAGAAAGTACAAGTGGAACAGTCAGAAGTTAGAAGGGAGATTTTGTTCAACAAAATTCTAGATTCCATTCTTTTTATTTGAATGTTTACCCATTAGAGGATAAACATCTAGTACAGACTCTTGGGTAGCAAAAAAACAAAATTAAATTTGGCTTCATTTCTATTTAGTTTACAAATATTTAGATCTTAACAGTCAGGTTCAACAATTTTTTGAATTAAAAATTTCCTTGATTTCAGAAAAGTAAAAGTTCTGTGTCATATTTGAGTAATGTTATTTACTATAAAAGTTTTATCATATTATCTCTTTTCTCTTTTCATTGCAGCTATAAATGAGACAGCCTGATCTTCCTGTTAAATAATTTGTCTGCTATTTAGGGGCTACATATATGCTGATTAACAGAGGAAAGTTGTCTTTTATCATACTTATTTAGTTTTATCTTATTTTTTTGAGCCAAGGTCTTGCTGTGTAGTCCAGCCTAGCCTTGAATTCACTATGTAGCCCAGTCTGGCCTCAAACTCACAGCAATCCTCCTGCCTCAGCCTCTCAGTTGCTGGGATTATAAGCATGTACTGCCATATCTGACCAAAATTGTTAAATTCTAACTATTTAAAATAAGTGTGAGGCAACTGGCTGGCCATTGGGAGTGGCGGCCCCCCGGGGCAGAGCCAGGTGGTCCTCCCACAGCCCTCCGCAAAAGCGGCCCTGAAGACTCGCCTGAGCCTCTGGACACGGATGTGCTGTATGAAGGCAGAATCTGGCGGTTAGCTGCGTAACCCCTCCTACTCGACCCGACACCTGATGGCTGAGAGGGCTTGCCAATTATAGTCTTTGAGGATGGCTGCTTCTCCACCTCCTGTGATAGAAATTTGTGAACACCCATGTTTTATACAGCGTAATTCGAAACAGTCAAGTCTCTTCCCAATGTGAGAGCACGAGGGAGTAAATAAACCAAAAAGTAGAGAAAATTATTAATTGAACTAGCCATCATTTGTATGACTAACAAAGGTGAAGATAACAATATGTACGACAGCATCCAGTGTCAACTCCCTACTGTATTTTCTGTAATTTGCTATTTCCTTAACTGTTTTTGTTAACAAATGCAAAGATAACATTATGTAATACAGCATCCAGTGTTAATTCCCCACTATCTTCGCTATAACTTAATATTTCCTTCATTGTTTTTGCTTTAACAAATGCAAAGATATTATGTAATAAAGCATCCAGTGTCAATTCCCTACTATCTTCTCTATAATCGGGTATTTTCTGTATTGGTCTTTGTGATATTCTGGTTTATATATCTCCACTCTTTTGTCTTAAAAATAAAAAAAAAAAGAAGGGACTACTTCAAACAAACTGTAATCATTTTTCTTTATCCTTTCAATAAAACTGTTAATGGTTTAAAAATAAATAAATAAAATAAATATGAGGAAAATATATAAATTGATGTGTTTTCTCTGCCACATTACATTTTCAGTTAATATGCATATTGGTTACATTGTTTCATATATTCATACATACTCTTGAAAAATATTCTGTTTTATGTCACTGTGTTATTATAATGCTTTAGCAAAAGCCAGGAAGTAAACCAGATTTTTTTTTTTTTTTTGCCAAGTCGCTTAACACAGTTCTTTTTAATACATTTACAATAGAACTAAATGCATGTTCCCAATATGCCATTTTATCTGAGCAGGTGATTTCTTTCATCTGAGCTTTTGAAGATAATGAAGTCATCTCTGCAGTAATAAATTTCTTCCTCGGAAGTATTCATCCACCATTAATGAACAAGTTAAACTATCTTACAAATTCCACTTTCTCCTAAGCATTTGAATTATATTATGGAATCCAGAATTAATACTATTGAAGTAGTCATATTAAATCCTTTGTAGAAACAAAACTAAAATATAAATGTGTCCTTGATACTGCCGAAACTATCACCCTGCAGATGCTTTTGAGCACCTACTTTGTATCAGTCTTTGTACTAGACACAGAGAATACATGGATCAATCAGACCTACATAGCCTCTGCCTGCTTGACACTCACAGTCCAGCACAGAAAGAGCTGCATTAGTTAGGAAATTGTGCACATGGCAAATGTCATAAAATGAGGCTGCGTGGCAATGAGAGGGGAAAGTTGCAATGGACATCTGTAACAGGACTACGTCATGGAGAGGTCAAAGGCAAAAACTTTCTATGAGAGATATGTAAACTAAGAAGTGAACAATGTGAAGAGTTATTGCTGTATTAAAAGAGAAAAGGAAGGGTTAGAGCATTTCAGACCAGAAAACTATGATGGCTTAATGATCCTGAATGCTGGGAGATGTTGGCGTATTTGAAGAGTAGAAAGACCAAAGTAAAAAACAGCATAGAGTGCCAGTCAGGAGGTGGATTAAACAGAGCCTATAGGTTGTGGTATAAGTTTGGATTTCATGCCAAATTCAGTTAAAAAAAAGAATGGGAAAAAGATATTAAAGAGGAGTTCCTGAGAAAAATCACCCTCAAATGGAGTAGGGAAAACAACTTGAAAGCAGGTTAGAGTTCAAGCAGTGATTTCTGTGAGGTTATTGTCATACAAGCGATAACTTGGAAGATGGATAAAATTAGATAAGTTCTAGAAAATTGCAGCATAAGCTTGGTAAATAAGTCTAATAGCTTCGGTAATGAGATAGAGTTGGACTCCTAGATTTCTAACTTGGATGGATGACAGTTCTTTGAAGAAGCTGAGAGAGATTCAGGGAAATTCTGATGAGTTCACCTTGGGCACATGGCTCTCTAGGTGCCTGTGAGACACTGAATTGTGGATGACAATCAGCATTTGAAAACACGGCCTGGGGCTCAGAAAAGAGGTCTGAGTTGGAGATATAAATTTCAGGTTTGCTTTTGTGGATGGTCATTGAAGCCATGTGAGGGGATGAGATTGTGTGTAGAACAAGCAGGAAAGAAGCCACAGGATGTGTCTGAGGAACTCCAGGATCTCCAGGTAAGAAGAAGAAGGACAAGAAAATGACCTGGAAAAAAGCAGTCTGAATCACAGAGGAAAACCAGGACAGGAAAGCAAAGGATTGAAGAAAATTAATTGAGAGCCCTGAATTCTGCAGGAGTTGGTTCAGGTTGGTGCTTTATAGAAGAAATGCCCGGTGAATACCCTGGTGGTGATAGAGGATTTTTGCAGCCTTAAAGAGCTCACCATTAGGAGAAACAGACATATAATAAACTTTCCAAACTGAGGAAAATGCAAAAGTTCTTGTTAGTTTTGAGGTAGGTACTCAGACAATGAGAAAATTGATGTTATTGTCCAGATGCTTTTACAAAATTGATGTTAAGCATTTTAGATGAAATTGTGTTTGACTGCATTTTCAGGGTGTTTGGTTTAACAATGTTATTTTTTAAAATCTTATTTTCCTTTACACATGTTTTGTTTGGCTGGTACAAAGCAATTATGTATGACAAAGAAGAAAAGAACAATTTCCTAGTTCAAGAATACAACAGCGTTTGACCCTGTCCAAGTAACGTAGAGACACACTAGCCCATTCAGGGAAGAGTTTCGGAATTTAGTTCTGTTGGAGTTGGCTTTGACCCATTGCAGCCACTTCACAAAGATCCAGGAATTTAGCCTTAAAGAAAATTGGACCTCAAGGCAAAGGAAGATATTGTTCTTTCCTCTTCAGGGTGACAAAATAGCCCATCTGTTAAAATATTCAGCAAGAGCTAGGACAAATGTCATAGACACTTACTAATTCAAAACTGGAGATAATTTGGACACACCATAATTCAGTTATTATCACTTCAATTGTAATTAATTATTTAAAACTTTTTCCTAAATATTTTAATATTTTATATGTATATTATTTATTTTAATAAAATTATGTCACTCATAATTTTTTCCAATAAAGTTACAAAGCCTTTTTAGCACGGTATTAACAATTTCTTATAAATAATGAATTTTACCCAAGATTGTACACTTTTGATATTTACATTGTTGACGATGAGCATATTTTGTTTATTTGCTTTCGTATTGTGCAGGAAATACCTTTTCTGGGTGAATGAGGTATTTTTCAATTTTCTTTGTAATATTTTCAAATATACTTGAAAAAGCCACACATTTAAAACCCATGCTGCATTTCCTTAAAACTATGTAAATTATTGTATTTGCTAATTTACTTGAATTTCTCGCTTTTATAATAAATTGAAGATGCTTTGCAGACCAGAGTTAAAGTTCCAAATTAATTTAAATAACTGATAAGACTTTGATTTGATCATATTTAGATTTTATTTAACATAGTGTATAGTAGGTAAAAGGTCCTGGCTAAACCTTCTGGTTTCAAGTGATCTCTTTGTCCTTAATATTCCTCTTAGATCTGTGAATTTGCTACCAAGAGATATTATTTTGATTTGAAAATATTTAACGTTTTGAAAGAAACATTTTAAAACACTATTTTTGGCCATGTATATCATTCCAAATAATTTGTACGAATTTCAAACAAATCAGACAAGCTTTTATTCTTATAGGTGTATGCAGCTAACCATAAACTGTAGTTCAGTGTATTTTGATGAGAATTCACATGTTGGGTGAATTCAAGGATCTTTTGACATAAACAAATCCAGAATTAAAATTTATTTTCTTCCTAATATATTCTGAGAGTGTGCTTCTTGTTTCTCTGGATATATTTTATTGCCATTTGAGAATTATCTGTCATGAGAGTTTATATTTATCAGCTTGCTTAGTGCTTTTAAATTTAATCCCCAGCAATTTCATCACTAGAAAATAGCCATTTTCATAACAATCCACTTTGGGTTTAATTCACATGTCAGAGATTCAACACATGTGGTTTCCTTTTTGACTCAGTCTAGAATGAGCTGAAGGAATGCAGGTGCCAAATGTTAAGGTTTGCTCACTGATGATCCTAGAAGTTGATGAAAATAGGAAAGAAGTGCAAAACAGCATGTATGGGTTGGTCTAATTTTTGTTTTTAGAAAGGAAAATTTGTGTTTAAATATGTGTGTGAGTACACCAGTGAGATTGGAGGTGAATTTTTTAACCTTTGCTGTATTTTCTATCATGCTTGAATTATTTTTATAAAAACAATCAGTTAAAAATGCTATTATTTTCATGCTGGAAAAAATTTTGAACTCAGTTACTTTTAGGGATAGGAGGACTTCCATTCTACACTGAACTTGAAAACTGGATTATAAAAGCCAATTTTGACGAAGAAAAATCTATTTTGTTCTTGTGTTTTTAACTTACAGAAATGACAGATATAACCCCAAATTCGACTATATTTCTGCACCTTTAAATAAGACAAACTCAAATTGATTCTGGATGTTAATTTTACAGATTTAGCTTTCAGAGTTGAGGCTTGAGAACACAGACTTTTTTTCAAACAATTGACTGAATTATGCAGTTTTTTGGTGGATTCAGAGGAGAATCTTCAGAACCAAAATTACCCTTTCATTAAGAAACTTCAAAGATTAGTTCTAAATTAATGTGATTATTTTCTATCACTTTGATAATACTTCTCCAATCTTCCCATTCTTTGTTACTTTCCTTCTCTCAGTTTTGTTTTTGAATATTCCTAAGGAAACATAGATGGAAAGAAAAGAAATCCAGGTTAAACAACATGGACTTCAGTTATACCTCTGCCATTTACCAAGCAAATGTCTTTGAATATCAATTAAAGTTTCATGTAATTGTCTTGGCCACCCCATCTGCAAAATCAGCACAATAGCACCTGTCTTACATGCCTCATTGCATGGTTGTGATGATAAAATTATAGTGGTGTCCAAGAAAACGGTGATATTGTGATCATTAAAATATTATTTTTGGTAGATGCAGAAAAATTGAGATCTTGTATTATACTTCAGTTGCTTTCATCTCAGACAATAGAAGCTAAATCAATGAGAATTTTCAAAAGTATTTCAGAAGTATGGTTTCAATTAGAATTTGCAAAAGTACAGAACACAGGTAGAAGGTTACAGTTGTCTAAATAACAAAGTAACCAGAGATAAACTATAAAGATGAAATATCTAAACATGAATGCATGTATGTGTAGGTATGGCAAATCGAGTTACATACTAAATGGATCCATGCATGTGTTCCCTTGGCTGTGGCAATTTCAGAGACAATTTTTTTTCTTTCTCATTTTAGTTTGGCTCAAAAGGCCCATGCTGCATAATTTATTTTTCTCTGTGTCTTAATCAGTAAATTTTATTTAATATCTTCCTATAGAAAATTATGTGGGCGCAGCTCTGTGGTATTAAAGAAGAACTTAATCTTACAATTACTTCAACAGACTCCACCCACAAATATCAGTTGATCCCTGACTGTGTGATAGACATTGTAACTGGCAGATGAAGAAGTCACTAAAAAATAAAATGTAATCTCCAAAAAGCCATATATTCTAAAATTAGATGCTGTAAGCACATGGATAAATGTAGGACAAGCCCCAGACAAGGGAGCACAGGGGAGAGGTACAAAACGAACTACCATGGAGCTCCCAGAAGGGAAGAATCATTTGGTTGTACCGAACCCTAAAAGCTGTGCATGGTGGGCAGAGAACTGTGAGCAATTGGATGTTAAAAGTTTGGTTTCATTGCAGGGTGACATTGTTCTAGTGGCACTGAACCTGAAAGAATTTGGGGAAGAAGAAGCAAAGAGATTCCTTCTCTTGAAATTCATCTTGAGAATTTGTTGGCCATGTATTGTGCAAGTGAGCAATATCATACCTGAGCCAACTTTAGGAAGCAAGACCAGAGGGCGGTGAGTGCAGGCGTGATGTCCAGATGGGTGGGAGCTGCAGAAGAGAGGATGCATTCACGGAGAGCAGAAGAAAGTGAGGTCATCTTGAAAAGGGCATAGAATGACCCCTAGAAGGTTAAAAGAGGTTTGTAGAGCTGAGGGTGTTTTTGAAAGCTTCATCTCACAACAGTGGGCTCAGGAGAAACTGAGACGATTGCAAATGCTCATGTGTGTGTCGAGGACTTTATATGAAAGTAAACCATTTTACACCTGTCCCTTCCTATAACCCTTAGAATAGTGCTAGAATGCTAATTTTACAGGCCAGGAGGCACACAGAGAAGTAGAACTACTTATTCGAAGCCCAGTAATGGGCAGTGCTGGGATTCAGTCTTGGTGTTCACTCCCAAGTCCGTCATTCTATATTCTTCCTTGCACTGTGTTCCCAGGAGAATGACAAAGCAGCAAGCATAGAAAACTGGGGCTTCGTCTGAGATGCTCAGCACTGGCCAAGCAGCATCAGTTCATTAGTTCCTTCATTTTGGCAGTAGAGGTTTGGCATGAAGCGATGTGATTCATTCGTAGATTATGAACTCATGTATCTCTGCAGCAAAGCTTTTCTATGTCAAGTCCTATGCTAGGTAGTAGTAGATATGCAATTAATAAGAAGTAACCTTTGTCTTTAAAGAGCTTACAATACAGAGGAGGAGAGAGTTCTAGAAAGATAATCCAGCACCTGCCCATGAAGAGCTAGCTGCTTACACATTTGGAAAAATTCCACCTATACATTACCAGTGGGAGTGTGAAGGTGATCGGGTCTCTGAACAGTATGGTACAAAAAAATGCTTTTAAAATATTCATACCCTTGCTACAGATGTGACGCTCCAGAATTCCATTTAAAGAAATAATTTGAAATACACATATAGACTTATACACAAAGTTATTCACTGAAGCTTTATTTTTTTATTTATTTTTTTTTTGCGGTACTGGGGATCGAACTCAGGACCCTGCGTTTGCTAGGCAAGCGCTCATTCCACTGAGCTATATCCCCAGCCCTGAAGCTTTATTTATAATACCAAATTTTATTAAAATCTAAATCATCAAAATAGATAGCTAAGCAAATTGTGATACCTCCATATACCTATTGTATTATTGTGACTACTTGTACACTTATTTTACTTATAAATACAATACAACTTATTACACAGAGAGTGAAACCTCGATTTTGTATTTGCAAAATTGGCTTACTTGGTGAAATTTATAAGTAACCTTGTCAGTCCATTTTTTGCTGCTATAATAAAATACCTAAGGCTCAGAATACAGTTTGGGAGGCTGAAAGACCAAAATCAGGTGGCCTCATTTATCCAGCCTCTGGTAAGGGCCTCTGCCTATATCACCCAGGGAGATGGGATCTGGGCAGAAATGCATAGGTATTAGGAAAAGCGAGAGGACATAGCAAGACAGGAAGGAGGAGGCAAGAGAGAGCCAGACCCTCTCTTTCTATAAAGAGTCCACTGCTACCAAACCTGACCCCATCACAGGAAAAACAATCTATTTGGAACAGTGGAGCCTCCATGGCCCAGTGACCTTCCAGGAGGCCCAACGTTTAAAAGATTCACTATCTCAACTCCACCTCATTGCTGACCAAGCTGCAGGCCCTGAACCTCTGAGAGACAAACTGTGTCCAACATGTAGCAAGTTTCAGGATCAGTACTCAGGACAGTTTCATGGTCATTTGCAGAGATGCATAAAGCTTCAAAAGGAAAAAAAAAGCTGACCTCCTGGTGCATGCCTTCTCAGCTGAGGTCACACAAAATAGTGTGTCCTCTGGTTTCAGTTTTGATACAGTAAACAATGCCATTTACATAGTATACTTCGTGTGAAATTTGCCACATTCTTGTGCTTTTTGCTGGTGATTTTGCTGTGGAAGTTGAACCGCGCTGGGAAACGAAGTGCAAGAAAGCCTCACTGGAGAAAATATGTGTGTGAGGTCATAGTTTTCAGGTTAGTGTTACAGTGCTGCTGGCCATGTTCAACGCCACAAGCTCAACAATATATCAAGCAAGCTGTTTTCAACAGAAAGGAAACATAAACAAAAACACAGTGCATGAAGGTATTACTCAGTTCATGAAATTGTAACCCGAGTCATACAGGAACTGAACTCTGTTTGCCCTAAGAGCAATGCTTCAATATTACTACTTTAGGGTTCAGTGGAACTTTACAGAACATGACTGTGACTGTTTGATACAATAAGACAACTATTATATTTGTTATTTGTCTCTTGGTGCTGGTACACTACCTTCTTACAGCCCTGGAATTTCTGGGAAACAGCATAAAATCTTTAAAAGATGGGTTGAAAGCTTTTGGGTTGGCAATCACATCTACATAAAAGAAGTACAAAGTGCCAACTCCCCAAGAGAGCTATTAAGGTTTCTTCCAGACCTTGCCGGGCCCAATTCATTATCTGTGTCCATTTGTACACTTTGTAAAATCCTCTATGATAAGCCAGAAACGACAAGTTCTGTGCTTGCCTGTGTTCTACAAGCTGCTCTAGTAAATTGTTAAAGAGAAAGTCATGAAAACCACCAATTTACAGCTAGTTGGTTGGAGGTATAGGTGGTCCTGGCAATGTATATGACTGGTTTTGATATGAATGCCCCTGAGCCTCTAACCTGTGGCATCTGATGCCATCTTTGCAGTTTATATCAGAATTAACCAATTGTTGGATAACTAGTTGGTGTCCAGAGAGTTTAAGAGGGGTAGTTGGTTTGAAAAAAATAAACACACTTGGTAGCAGAAGTTTTCAGAGGATAGAAACAGATTTCAGTAACAATAATTTGTACAAATAACAGTGGTATATACACACATTACCCAAATGTTAATTATATCTCATATCATAGGGTAGTAATTTCTCATCCTTTATAATATTCTATATGCTCAATTCAGAGCAAAATGCGTTTGGAAATATGGCACATGCTTGTGTTAAACACGCATTACATCACAAAGTAAGATTAATGTAAATAAGTGGCAGTTCGTTTGTGTTTTAATATTGCTGTGGATGAATGGGCTAAGTGTCTTAGTTACTTTCTCATCCCTGAAACACAATACCCAACACACTCAGTTTTAAAGAAGAAGTATTTATTTTAGCTAACAGTCTGTAGAAGATTTAGTCCTTAGCTGGTTCCATAGCAGGGTGGCATGATAAAGAGGTATGGCAGAGGAGAAAAAACTCATGGTATAGCAGGCAGGAAGCAGAGGGATCAAGGGGAGAGGAGGGACATAGACTCATTCCAAGCTCTGCCCACAGTGAACCACCTCTTCCCATCAGGCTTCACCTCCCAGCGTCACACCCAGGTGTGAACCCATCTGCAGACTAATCTGGTGTCACACATGCATGATCCAGTCACTTGCCCAAAGCCCTGCCTCTGCATGCATGAGACTTTGGGAGGATGCCTAGATATAAACCATAATAGTGGGTATAGCTAAGCATATGGTAAGGGTAATTTTTAATACTGTGTTTTGAAGAAGTGAGGGCTGGGATCAACAGTCTCGTAACCACTTTCTATGAAGAAGGCTAATGTTCGGACCATAGATCACTCTCCAAATCCCTGCAGGCCTCTATGAATTGTCTCCTCCTGTGCTAGTTCCACAAAGCTTACTTAATGAGTATCCCCAAAGTGCTTTGTATGTCATGGACAAAATCAGTGCACAAAGGGAGATTTGCCGAAGACATCATTTGGAATATTTTAAAGATAACCTAAAGATAAATCATTTTTACCTTGGTTAATGCAACCATGTGAGAAACAGGATAGGAAATAAGATCTGCTGACCAGGATAAAGCCTAGGGTATATATACACATACAGGCACACACGCACGCACATACACAAGCACACACACAATACAATGGCTACACATGAAACCCCATACATATCCCACAGCAGTGGCATTAGCTTGAGGATTCCATGAAGGTCCTGTCACATGGACACAGGGAATAGGAGTAGATTCAGTGAGTTCTTCTAACCATCATGGCTCTTTCTCCTGCTTTATCTAGGCAGCAAATATTATGATGAGACTGTAGAGTAGGAACAGCATGGCCTGGTTTGGATTAACAGTGGAGAATCCTGATGCTAAAACCACACAGTTCAGGAGGGGCCCACCGTGGGTCTCTGCACAACACAGCTCACAGGAATCAAACAAATTGACTTCCTTCCTGTTCCCGTTTTTGTGGGAGTGCACCAGTTTGGAATCTGTGTTTGGGGAAGCCTGCTCCTGGGAGCAGCTATCTAAGGGGGGATTCCCTCTGTCAGTTCCATTGAAAGTATTAACATAATTCCTCAAGCACAGGCTCTCTAGCGTACCTTGAGTTATTTATTAATATTTAAAGAGGTTATTTGGCATGGAGCTTGGAGTATAATTCTTATAAGGAGCTGACAGCAGAATACATTTGTTAACTAGAAAGACATGTCTAAACTTTGCCAAAAGAAATACTGTGCACAACAGCATGCTTGGTAGGGAGGGCTGTCCTTTCTGTGTGTGTGTGTGTGTGTGTGTGTGTGTGTGTGTGTGTGTGTGTGTGAACTTTTTCGTTTCTCCACGATTTCCAATTACAAACCCTGCCTCCTGCATCTCAGATCCATTTGTGAATGACATACTAGTGATAAAATGAAGAAGGGCCATCAAAACACCCTCCACCTGCTCCTGCGGCAATCTGCTGGATGTAACAGAAGACCAACCCTACCGTCCCGCCATCCATCTTGTTTACATTTTGTTCGTTTTTCTTCAATATAATGAGGTGATGAATACATGCGCTTTCCAGGGTAGAGGGGACTGTCGGGGCTAGAGCCAGTCTGTTCATTCACACACCAGGTAAGGCAGAGACAGGCGAAATGCAAATGTATCTGTCAGTAATCACCCACTTGGCCTGCGGGGAGAGCCCGGTGAGTTAATTTAAGTCCCTGCTGCTTCCAGCCCCTGGCCTCTTCAGAAGGGAAGTGAGACTGCTTGCCACTGAGGCGTTGTTTCCTCCAGACCCTTCTCTCACATTTCAACTTGAGTCCCTTGCGCAAGACTTACAGCAATACCAAGGTTTTCAGCATGGGGCATCAATGAGAAGTTTGGAAATTGCAAGTAAACACAGATTGGTCTTCTATGTCTTTGTGGGTCTAAAAATACTCCGAGAACTGTCAGAGTTATCAAAACTCAACATACTTTAAACTCTCAGCTGAGGACCTGAGCTTCCACGACAAACCTGGAGAACAAAAGCAAGGAAGTAACGGCTGTGAAGGTCGGGTCACACTGGAGGGAAAGGAGTGGCTGCGATCCTAAGGGGACCAAGGAGGGGTTTGCGGGTGGCTGCTCTAGTTCTGTTTCTCATCCTGCTTGTAGGGTCAAAGTGGGTCTCACTTTGCAATAAATTGGCTAAGTTCTGTCAGTGTGTTGCTTCAGCATAGCCGTCATCAGAAGCTCAGAGAAGGGCTCAGAAGCCAAACTGGGAGGCCCACTTAGATGCTGGCTTTCTCCTGCCTGATGGGCGGAGTCCTGACCAAATCCACGCATGTGTTCCCTTCCTGAAACTCCTTCCAGTTGTCTACTTAAGCACATTATATATGTATATAATATGTAAATTACACTTCAATTGAAGTGCAAAAATTCAAAACAACTTTTCAAATGATTTTAAAACATGCATTAAGTTAAGACTGTGCCCTCAGTCTGTTTCACTCTCCCGTAAGTGTTTTAATGACTGGGAGGAGGGAGATTTTCAGCTGTGCAGACGCTTTGCAGAGGAAAAGTCTAACTATGTATCAGTAATACAAACTTTGCTAGTGTGAGTGGGAAGAGAGTAGTTTAAAAGGTGTATTTAGAGAAAAGCAATTTATCTAGCAAATGCCCTAAGAGCCTGCAGAGCTGTAACATTGCACAAACAGAAAACAACAACGCAAGGCTCAAGGCTGAAGGTCAAAATAAATACATAGTAGCTTCTCAGTCTTTGACCTTATATGTGTTAAGATAACCAAGCAGCAGTTGGTGTTTCTCCTTTGCTCACAGAAGTTTTCTTTCCACTAGCTGTAAGCTCCAGTTAGGGCTGAAGCCAACTGAGACCTTTGGGTAGCAGAAGTGTTTTTTATTCATTGAGGCTGTGCCATACTGTAAGGCAGTTTTGGGTGTCATCTAATCTTTTTAATAGTTAATAAGCAGTTTTGGGGATGCATAGAAGGTAAGCAGCTTTGAACAGCTGGTACTATCCTTTGATTTTTAACATGTCCATCCAAAGATAAACAGATCTTTTCAAGTATGGTATTGCCAAAGAAGCAAGCAAGCCGATGAGAAGCTCTGTTCTGATTTTTCCACCAGCATCATGCGTTTTTAAAATAGTTTTCTAAAAACCACACAAGAAATTCTGAGATATTTAGTTGAAAGATGGAGAGAAAGAGGAAGAGAAAGAGCGATAGGGTTGAAGCTGCTGGGAGAGAGACAGGATGAGGGAGAGAGAGAAAGGCCATTTGCTTATAAGAAGCCTGCAGACGACAGCTGTCAGAATGATAACAGCAAAGCATGTGGGTAGACTTTCCCTGGCCTCATGAAAATGAATGTGGGCAGATTGCCTTTAACCATCACCTAAACTAACGGAACGCAAGGGCAAAGACGCGCGTGGCAAGAGGATGATTTCTTTTTCTGAACCAGGATTACCATGTCGCTCCTCAGGAAAAGCCCAGGTGAACATAAAGGAAATACAGTTCAGTGTAACATCCCTTAATTATTTACAGATGTTTGTGAAACTCGTAGTTGTCTCATCTGTTAGGCAGGGGGGAAAAACATAAATGGAAAAGCAGGGATTGCATCCCTCTGTCTGCTATCAATTAAATCATCAAAACAAAATTATCATTCAAATTACAATGTATCATTTCACTTTTAGAACGTATGGGAGGAAAACCATCTATGCAACAGAAATCTGCAAACCATCAAAGCAACAAAGCAACATTAAAGTTCAATGAGCAGTTTGTTCATGCATGTTTTAATCTAGTTAAAAAATGGAACCCAGGCTCACGTGGTCAAAATAACACTTGCGTCAAAGGAGTCTTTGAGGTTCAATCCAGTGAGACAGGCAAACGATTTTTGTGAAACCCCAAAATATTTTCAAGAGGAGAAAGGGCTCCCTAGAGATCTGAATACAGTGGCATTAGCGGAGTTTTAATGTGGGGCAGTATCTAGCAATAAGGCAGGTTTGGTAGAGGCAGAAAATATCAAACGTTCAACTTCTAAATGCCTTCTCTTGAATGATTATGTAATTGAGAACTGTTTTGTATTTGCTATTAATACTTAGAGTCTATTGTTTCCTATCATGCACATGCTAAGCTTGCTTTGTTTTAAGTTCTATGTTATTGTGTCTTGCCATGTTAAAGCAATTATCTGTCTCTACAAAAGAGATTTATTACCTTCATGAATCCGACCATACACACATCTTAAATAAATTAATGAACTGACAAACAAAGAGGGCCCCTTTATTCTAAGTAGCTGACAACATTTAAAAAGCAGTCACATTGCACTGGCACCCTTTGTAAAGAGATGGGCACTTTGGAAGAGTACAGGGAATTGTTCTGTGAACAGTTGTCTCCTAACAGGATCTAAAAGTTAGTCAAAGATTTAGGCTACTGCTGCATTTTTCTGGAACACGGTTTGGGCAGAGCTAGATCCCCTCACCCTGGAGTTTTTCAAGCAGCAGTTCTCTTAGTCACTTTATCCAAAACATTGTCACCAGTTTGATTTAGTAATTTGAGACCAGGTATGTGGACTTTATTAGCGATAAAAGAGAAGCTTTGTGTACAGTATTGACAAAGAAAACAAACCCTAGATAACCTCTGTGCGGAAAAGGGCTTTTTCTGATTAAAAAAAAAAAAACTAAGAAAACGATTGTTTTTTTCTTTTTTTGAAAACGCTGCTATATTTGAACCTGAAATTTGAATGCTGACTCATAATTACTCCTCACAGATTGTCTCTTACTCTCCCAAAGGATGAAACAAGATTGTTTCTTCTCATTTAGTGTCTTTTTAAATTTTTATAAAAATTGCCAAAGGGGGGGGGACTGGAAATCTTTCTCAGAAGAACTCCTTTGACCTGATAACGATTTTCCTATAATTATGGCAGATTTACACAGAATTTTCTGAGCTGGCTTAATGCTATGATATGTGCTAATAGAGGTAGCAAGCACATTTTTTTCTTATTAAAAGCCAATTAAATGGACACATCAAACATTTGGCAGATCACCGGATCACGATGTCTCATTTCTGGGCTTAAAAATCACCAGAGGAAGCAGGCACTGTGTTCATTTCTGAGCCTCACAGATCATAAGTTTTTTTACAAAATTACTAAGACAACTGTGCTCTGATTGGTTTTATATCTGAGCTATTTCCAAGCATTCATTTTTTTTAGCTTGACAATGATTATTACTATTTTTCTCATGCACAAGGCTCTCAGGAGAGACTCAATTCAAAGAGAACTTCCAAAGAAATTACTAAAGTACTTACTTTAGTAACTTCCAAAGAAATTACTAAAAACAATAATTCCTGTAGCACACAAATGCCTTCCATGTTTTGTGACCTTCTGAGGACTACTAAACATGTTTTGAAACTGTCATATTATTTTTTGAGGGCTTTAAAATATATTCAGCATAACTATTAAACCTGTCAAAAACACATTTTAGGAGGTAGCATTCTATAAGCAAAGTGCTACTGTACCCTAGTGAAGTACGCATATTTTCCCTAAACTACTGTATACAGCTTTTTGCTCCAATAGATTTTCAAGGCATTTCTGATCTGACATTAGTGGACTCAAGCTATGTACCGGGTTTTGTTTAAGTTCAAAGATAAATATCAATGACTTGAAAAAAGAAAGCCAAATTTCTGCAAATTAACTTCAAAATATAACTTAGCTGAAAATATTCATTGCTAGCTTATATCTGTTACATCTTTTTATATGCTCATGGGACTAGATTTTGAAGAGTAATTGGTAATGTTTTGCTCCTTGAAATGCAAATAAATATTGCTTGCAATTAGAATATGTTAGAGCAGTTGCTACCTGCACCATATGCTTGTATTTTATTATCAGATTGTCATTCGTCACCATTACCATCGTCACTATAACTAAAACTTCCCAAGTATTTACAGGCAATGCCCTGTGCTGACTGCTGTATGTGAATCTTTTCATTTCTCTAGTAGCTATTTCTTCCGGGAAAATGTGAGATCAGCACCTGATCAGCAACGTTTGCCTATTTTGGTGTCCTCAGGCGGGGATTGCAGCCACGGATCCACGTATTTAATGCTGCTATTTGAATGGGTGGGGAAACATCTTAACAAACTTGATTTTTCCTTTTCATTCCCGTGCCTGGCAAAAAAGAGAGAGATTACACTGAGGAGAGGTCGTGAAGGAGGTAGAGTTAGAAATAACTGCACTGGTCACAATGCGAGACATGGGCGTGAGAAACCGGCCAAGCAGTATAGGCACAGACCTGTCCTTGTATTGTGAGTGGCTACTTCGAAGATCACAATGTGCAGTGTACTGAACGTGGCTACTCTCCTACGATCTTGTTGTGAAATCTTATACCATTGTTTTTATTGTTTATTTTTCTTCTCTTTAGAACAAAATAAAATAAATTTTAAAACCAAAACTAAATAAATAAATAAACAAGAAGTGAGCGCACTGGGAGGCGGGACAAGAGTGATTTTTATTTGGAATCGAGGGGACAGGGTCCTTTTTTAATGTGACGTTTTTATTATATTGTTCTTATTACATGAAGGTAAATAAACTTATTATGGATGTCGTCTTAAGTCAATATTCTACAACTGTACTGCTCCCAATAATTCAAACACACCACTGGGGTAGTGAGTTTGGTTCTAGAGCTCCCATACATTTTCCTGCCCATCTGAAAGATACTTTTTAGAAAGGAAATAATCCTGTGTCAGCAATATTTCATTGTCCCTATGGATCTCACTTTTGATCTATAATTTTAAGGGAAAGGCAACACTTGAAAAAAAATTTAACCTGCATTTTATCTTTTGCGCTTCCTGACACCATTTCATAGCTTTAGGAGTTGATTTTTGTTTTTTCTGTTCTTCTGCAGATGAAATAATTTTGAGTTCAGTTGAGTTTAATTTTAACCTTTCTACAAAAGCCAGAACATTTTAAGGGGTCCGATGCAAGTTTTAGAGTATTGACTTAATCCTCCTTAGATAAATAATTTCAGTGGGGCCACTTATAGGTACCATTTTATAGGGAGAATAGTTTTTTCTGTTACTGACATTTCCCAATATCTCAGTACAATAATTTTCTAAGAATCCCTTTTTCTCCTTTTCCTTGTTTCACTTTTGTTACCTACTTTGTCTCATAATGTATATTTCCCAAATACTCCTGGATAAAAAGATGACACAGAGATGCAAATACACTGCAATCGACTCTCTTTCCCCAAAGGAAAGTGACTGAATATTAATTAGCTTAGTGCCCCAGAAGGGACTCGTGTCTAGAGGGAAGTGGTCTCTGGTCTGAGCACAGTCCCACACTTTACCTCCCCACCGCCACTTGTGGCTGCAGCAGTCCAGCGAGAATGCTTTCCAGCAAGTCCAGCTTTGCCAATGACCCTTCAATAGAAAGCTTCTTTTAGCGTCTTACAGAGACACTTTCTTTTAGTGTCTTATTTTCAACTCCCAGAGTTCAGTGTCAATATACATACCCCAGTAAGTGTCCTCTGACAATATAAAATCCTGCTATGCATGACAGTGTGAAGCCCACCTGACCACCTAATTTTAAAGAGGTTGTCACTGAGATGACTTCCTTTGGTAAAAGTTTAAAACTGGGTCAGTGAAGCTTATTTGAATTCTACAAAGCAGTAAGAATCTCTTACAGAAAACATGCCACCTACAGAAGAAAAGGAAAACAAGGCATGCTTTAAGATAGAGAAAATTTTTTTGAAAAGGAGAAAATATTTTGGGCTTAACCTTTGCCTATTCAAAAGAAGGTAGATGTGGAGAATTGAAGACTGGAAATTGGGAGAACTAAATCGAACTGTAAGAGCAAGCTGTGTAGTGCATTTTTTGTATTGCAAAACAAAACACAACCATTGGCAAGTCAGAAAGTAATATATACCAGCATTCAAGAGGAACTGGTCTGTTTTATGTTTGTGACACATGTAATAATTTTGTTAGGAGTATCACTTATTTATTAAAAATAACTTTTTAAAAGTCCAAAAAAAAAAAGGCCAGAAATAAATTTCTTCATCCAGAAATGAAAATTAGACATTGTCATTATTTAATAAGGCTCACTTTTTCCATGAACGAAATCATTCACCTTTGCATTTTCTCATGGCGAAAAGGCTTCTAAACCAAGTGAATTTGCCTACATGCAAACAGCTTTGAGGATAAAAGAGTTACTTCAAAAAATGAAAAAGGCAATTCAGCCTGCCTGTGGAGCAGCAAGTGGAATATATTTTTTGCCTTCTTCTAATCTTTCCACAGGTCATGAATCATGAATTTTCCCTAGCTTGCTGCCGTAGCAGGGCAAAATGTGCAGCTGCCGATCTGCCAATAGGAAGGTTTGCATACTTGCACACTTTAATAAGTCATCCAAATACAGCCAAGGAAACCCAAACTTTATTTTTTTTTTTACCTCATCTGTGATTATAGCTGACATCAGAATGCTCAGGCTGAATTTATTATGCATTTCAAACAAGACATTGGCATATTAAGAGTAAGATGACACAGCTTAAAATTAATACCACTTTCTCAAGAAGCAACAATATGATATATGGTGAAGATTGCTATAAGCATATTTTTTAACCACCTTGATCTTATTGAATTAATTCTGTGGCTTTAGCTAGGGCACTTTCCATATGTCCTTATATTTTCTTCTCTTTTCATAGTATTTGACATTTATAATTATAAACTTGTTCATCAAAGCAATATGACTATCAGGTAACATGATATATTTTTCTCTATTGTCAGGTGATCACAAATTAGGCTATTTATCTGAGGTCCATGAGCAAGGTGTGCTACAAAGAAAGTTTTTAATTAATTTCTTGAGTCATTCTCTGCCACTGTGTCTGAGAATGGTCCAATACCTCAAGCTTATTCTGTAATTTTCCACTAAAAATATGATAGTCTATTCATATTTCGCCTTTAAGAAATTGATGCACTTTTAAAAGGAGAAAGTGGAAATTTTGAATTTGTTCAGCTTAACTCAGCAAACAAATACTGAGATAAAGTATACACAAGGCAGGTCCTTGGCACAGTGGACCACAAAGAAGATCTAAACATGGTCTTTTACCTTAAAGAGGTTACATAACAGAAACAAGGAATAAAAACATTGCAATAAATATTCAAGAACACATGAGAAAATAGGACCGAGGGTACAGCAGACCTGAGAAGGCCTGAACACATGAGTTTCACATTATTGGTGCATTAAAATCCAAGAGATTATGTTAAATGAACCTGGAGAGGCTCACAGGGACTAGGTCTTCAAAGGATATAGGTGGGCATGTGAAGGAGCAGGAATTTTCTGCCATGCTTGAGAGAGAAACATTTTGAGCAGAGGACATGATCAGTTCTTCAGCTCATTCTGGAATCAGAAGAGCCACATTCTCAGCAATAAGGTGAGTGAAGGGAGGATTCCGTAGTACGAACTGCAGACAGCAGCGTGATTGTAAGCTGGAGCTCAATCTACTCAACCAGAACATGTTTTATCCCTATTCCCTGGTTACTCTTAAAGTTCAAGAACCAACCATCGAGGCTGAATGCGCCTGGATAATGATGGGGTAGACTTTAAGTATCCAGAAAGAACCCCGGTCTGAAGGAGAGAGAGGAATTGCTGGGGTCTTGCTGGTCTTCCATGGAAAGCTAACACGCTAAGTACCCAAGGCATGAATAAGAATGGCCTCCAATGGAAAGCTGACACGCTAACGTACCCAAGGCATGAATAAGAATGGCCTCCAACCTGAGCTCAAACACACTGCACAGCAAAGAGAGCAAGGAGCAAACAACAAGAAGTGAACGAGAGGTGATTATTTTAATTTTAAGACAGGCAAACTGTGAGCTCCCTCTGGGAAGCTAAAAGGGAAATGTCCCTCCGGGGTTTGGATTTCCACACATGTAGATCCAAGGAAAAGCCAGACTAAAGATATGGAAGCCATTCACATATTTTGGGTTGTTAAAATCGTTGTAGAGGACATGATCACGCAGAGAGAATAGGACGACTAAGAAGAGCAGGAGGGTGGAGAATTCCTGCAAATGGTGGCTCAGGGAAAGAAAGGAAGCAAGAGCAGTCGGAGGGAGGAGGGATGTCAGGACCTGTGGAGGCCAGGGAGGGAGCATCTCAGGAGTACGTGTGCAGCAAATGCCAAGGCAGCAGGGTTCCGGGAAGATTTATGTCTCCTGGACTTGGCAATCATTTCAATTCGAAAGCAGGAATATTCATTTCTTACGGAGATTCAAACTCACAGTCATCTGCCAGATAGCTCAGGTTACTTTCCCAAGTGAAAGTCTGAAGCAAGAACGCAGTCTATATTGGTGGTTTCACCCAACATTTAATTTTTGCTCTGTCCCTGAACATTGTATCAACTTTCAGTGGAGTTTCCTAAGATAAACACCTGGAGAATCCAGATGCATTGTAGCACAGTAGCCCTAAGATTCCTTGGAGAATAAGTCACGCCCTCAAGGTTAACTGCCTGATATTTTAGCTGGTGATGCAGGATTAGTTTTAGAGTGGTCGTGAGTACAGGAAAGGGAGTCAGGTAGCTCTAAAGTCAAAATTCTTCTATGCCATTGACTAGACCCATTCTTTTCAGCTTTATTTTGGCCATCTGTGAAATGGGGCTGATCATGTTTGCAGAGGTAGTGAATTTTAAGTAATATTATATAAACATGTACATTTTATATATGCATAGAATCATACTTAAATGAACTATGTATGACTGGCATATGCATACATAGCATATGTATGACTACATGCCATACACACGACTTATATATGACTGCATGTAGACACAATCTCACTTAAACACTATGTAGAGACTACTTCTACTGTCTAACACACTCAGTAATTTATCCCTTTCCACCTCCACCGATCTCACATTGTTAATGTTACAGAAAATTAACTATAATTTTCAAAATTACTGTCTCACCTTGAAAATACTTAGAAAATGATAGTTTCAGAGATTAGTAGCAAGGAAACAGAATATTGCAGAAAAATACATAGGAGTTTAGAGACCAGAAGAGAACTTTCAAGTTCATATTAACATTAGTTTTGCAATACTCATTTAATATACTGATAACACATCTATTATTGACCAAGTTCTTTAGCAAGAATGTAAGTTCTAAAAGGGAAAAACATTTGTGGCTTAAATCATCTCTATGGCTTCATATTTAGTAAGAACTCATATTTATATTGACCTTGGTCTATAACATTTTTTACATTCTATTTGTACACCTGAATTACTATAGGTCTCAATGTTCCCATCTTAAAATTGGAATCCAGAGTGCCTTTCAGCTGTAGAACTCTATATTCTATATGAATGGAATGAATAAAAGAGATGCAAAACTAGATATATAGCTCAAAATGAGAACAATTAAATAGCCCCTATATCTCACATACTTTGTAATAGACGAGAAGGCTACAAAAGTCATTAAGAGTCCATGCAATAATAGATTTCTACTGACCTACTGACTTACTGAATGTTCACTGTATATTTTTGTATCTCCTATTCACTGGACACTGAGGAAGACAATGGAAAACGATGGGAACACAGGTTTTTGCTGCCATGTGTGTACAGCTCATATTCTCTTCTATTTCTGTGTCCAACAGCATTAAGCACAAATAGCTAGCAAAGAACTACCTTGCAATTTGTAACTGTGATGCAGAATGAATCAAACTAACCTATACTACGGTTAGTTCTGTTCCACGCATTTGTTACGAAAACACAGTAGCTTGCAAAAGGTGAATTCATAGTAGAATAATTTCTTCCTGATGACTACAATGGTCAGAGATAAACAAAATAGATTAAAGTCTACGCCTGCAGCACCAGCAACCTGACCAAGTAGGGACAAAGTATGCAAGCATGCAAGGAAGTAAATAAAACCACAGAGAGGTAGAATCACAAGGGCAGTGAAAGACCCAGGTGACATAAGTCACTTTGACAGCCTACTTGGACTGAGCCCGATCCAGAAGAATGTCTCTGGACTGTTGGTGAATGTTTAGCTATATTTCCCAGTGTCTGGTGATAACCTCGTGCATGCATCCCAGGAAGATATTCATCACTGTGTGTACAAGCGTTCCCATAACTTATCAGCACCCCTTTACTTGGTAGAAGATATTTCATTATATGTTTAGGAATATCTGATAACTTGTCTTGCTGGTTTTGCTATTTATTTAAATTTATCACCTTGTGGAAAAACTTGTGTTCTTTCAAACTTTTAGTTTGGAAATGCAATCCTCTATTTGTATATATTTCCAGTTTTAGAGGCCCTTTTCAATTTGCACAGGCTCTTCCTTAACAGATGTTAATTCTTTAATATGAAAAATCATGAATGATATTACCCTTCATTTTGATATCCTAACACATGTGTATATTTTTAATTTTTCTTTAATAAGTTCAAATGTTTCAATTATTTTAGCAGATGTTTATATGTAGAAACAAAGTCACTTTCCCTTGAAACATTAGTACGGTTATAGTGCAACTCAGAATGTTTTATATACACATATAGATGGTTTAAAAAAAGAGTTAATGAAAGCGCCTATTTGCATGCAGAGCTGCTAATTAATGTTTCCTTTAAACAGAAAGTTATACATAAATGTGTACATATTGACATGTATTTAGTATAGGCAAGCCTGTATACATAAATCTATTTAACCATATGGTAAGCAATCAATGCATTTAGCCTCCTAAATATTTTAACAGAAAACTCAAAATGTAACCTGTTTACAAAGTAGTTTTAGAACCTCAGAAAATGATTTCTTTACCTGAAGGGTTACTTTCCAAATACTACAGGATCACTTATTTATATTGTCTTTGTAGAACTTCTAACTAAACTATTGTATAATTTGCAAAAGGCTTAGGAAAGGGCTTTTCCTATCTTGCAGAGCAGTTTTGAAAATGGGATTTTTAAGCATATAAAGTTTAAACCACAAGAGTGAACATATTTACTATCAAACTTTGACTTGATTTTAAAATCGTTTTATTTTTCACTTTGAAAACAAATTTGTCTCCTGATTTCAAATAACTTATCCAACTTTAGAACTAAAATAAAAAAAAATAACCTTTAGAGATTCTCACCTCCCTTAGAACAACGTGGAACTTAGATTTCACCATGGGTATGTCCCATATGCCAGCTCTTTCAAGGATTTGTACTTTAGGGAATTTTAGGTGCCATTTATAAAAAATCTATTTAATACACTAATTATCTTTCTTAGTACTTTTAATCATTAATGATCAAAATATTAAAAGTAAAAACAGGCTGTTTCGTTCTTGTGAATGTTACTATTTGGTTTTAGAACATGAACAAGGGTTATATTCGCCGCTGAGGAAAAATGTTGTAATGCTAGACAAAAAAAGAGTGTAACTATTGAGGTTTTTTTCAACTTTTCTATCAAGAAGAATGATCTTCAAACTGGTAAGGTTAGAACAAACATCGTTAAGAGGGAACGGAATTCCAGCACAGATGGGGAGATAGTAGAAAGTCTCTAGCACTTCAAATGAGTTCAGGTCTGCTTATGAACAACAGCCCAAGGTGCTGAAAGAGCTTGCAGCTGAGATGACGAAACCAACCTTCTGTAATCTTTAAGACATCAGGGACAGCAGGGGCATGCCAAAAGACTGGAGACATGAGAAAGGCCCAGTTCTCTAAAAGGGGAAAAAGCAAGTTGCATCAACTACGCATTGGGGAACTTGCCAACCCCCAGCCGAAGGTGAGAGTGCATTATCAAATAGACGCTGTATCTGCTAACAGGGGAAATGAACTCATTACTGGAGTTTCCTGATTGTCATTCCCAATCATTATTAACCAGAATATTTGTCAGAAATGACATCATGAACAAAAAGTACAGCACTGGAGGTGATAAATTTTTTACTGGTAATTCAGATAGGTAAAAATGCAGACATCAAGAGTCACATGAATACAAGTGGTTTTCGTTTCTTTGTTGCGTTTTGTTTATGCAGCGCTGGAGGAGCGAACTTGGGGCCTCGAGAATACTAGGCAAACAATCTATCACTGAGCCACGAATAAGCCTAGCTGGTGCTTTTTAAATTTCCACTACACTCAATTATTAACCAATTGTTTGACAAGCATTATAAAATGGGCTCAGTGTTCTGGAGGGGTGTCTATTAATTTCACGGTAGGAATACAATATTACGATTGCACCAACAACTAATTGGAGATGGTCTGGCCACCTGTTTTCAATTTGGGGGGCACCAACCTTTGAAGGGTATTGTCCCACTTTATGGGAATGAAAGATGACCCAGACTGGTGCAGGGGACCTCAGTACTGAGACAATGGGGTTTAGATTAGACAAAGAGTCAAAAGCATCGTCTTCTGCAATATAAGAAGTGCATGGTAAGAAATGAAAGGGTTTCAGTGACTCCAGGGTCCATAACCAGGAACAATTGGTGGATGTTGGCGAAACAGGGGAAGAAGTTTCTTTCAATTAGAAATAGCAAAATACAAATCCGCCTATCTTATGAAGTAATCGCTTTCCTGTCACAGGGAGTGTTCAGGCAGAGACTGAATAGAACAAAGGGATTTCTACACTGCTTGGGCAACCGGTCAAGTTTTTGAGTTACTTTCAATTCCATGATTATTTGATTCTAAGTATTACTAACAACCACTTCGTATTCTTTGGATACTGAAAATAAAAAGTGGAAGAATAGAACAAATCATCTTAAAACAGTATCGAAGTATTTAGAAAAAGTCTATCCAGTACAGTAATTTTCATTTCTGTAAAGAAACATTCAAAAGTCACCATACAATATATTTTAGAAAAAAAGCTTTAGTTTTTCTTCTTTGGCATAATTACAACATTTATGTTAACAAGGAATATATATATATATATATATATATATATATGCGTATTTTATCTGCTCTGTTGTAAAAGAAACGTTTAGTATACTTACACAAGCTCGGCATCGTTTTCTTTTTATTGGTTTAGTCAAATATAAATTTTGAGACTCAAAAATGAGCAATTGCTTGATCATTCTCAGAGTCTTTGGGGTAAAAGCTTATTACTGAGAGAATATAGACTCCCAACCAAAGGAGGATATTATACCCACAGCTCCTCACTATATTCATGGCTTCTGATAAAATGAAAAATATAACCCATGTTTATTTGTAGTTTCCCTGACCTACTCAAATTCAGCCTATGTGGTAAGCTACAGCTTCACAAATGGCATAGCTATAAAATGTTTAGACTCCAAATTTAAGGAAGTTATGTAAGCTAAAGATGAAGCCTTTAAAATGGACATTCAAATCAATGAACTATACGTGAAAAAAAATCTCTAAAATGGGAGTACATTTTTAAAAAATGTTTGCACCCCTGTGCATATTTCATAAGAAATGGTGAGTTGGGACATATGGAGGAAAACTAATTTACCAGTTCAAAAGATGTGAAAGTTTTCTTTTAAAATTAAAAAGAAAGCAGTTCTATTGTGTGTTTCAAGTCTTGCTCACTACATATGCCATAAGTATTTAATAAACTTGATTATGAGCTGATAACATCAAGAAATAGTTTTGAACATATGAAAAATATAAGAGATTTAGATCACATGGTTTTACATATTCATCACAGAAATTTTAACGCTTGCTGAAGTTGTGTAGAGGGAATTTGATCACCATAAGGAAATGCTCATAGGAAGATTCCTCTATAGGCCAAAATTACTATAACTAGTTGGATTAAAAAAATAACAATGTGGTACACCAAACCTCATGTATAATCTCTCTCATTACAGCAGAGACTCAGACTTGCCAAAGAGTAAATCATGGCCCACAGGCCTATAAAACCTATGTGTAGAAGAAAAAAACTATTTTAATGAGTAAAACATAATAAAAACACATTAGAAATGATACAGAATTTCAAAAAAATAAGATGACACGAATTCACCAATGGTTCTTGCATTGCACATAGTTGTCCTCAAAGTAGTTGTTCAGATTACCAGATATAAGCATGCAAAATTGGTCCAAAAAGTATCAAGCATTAACTGTTCCTTTCAATAAACCAAGAGAAGTTAGTAGTGCAATTAGCTATCTTTTGTATGTATATATGTTTTTCTTCCTTCTTTTTTTCTCCTTTCCCTCATCCCAGTTGTTATTTCCTTTTGAGCAGTTTCTTACAATATCTAATCTACCATTCAGATTTTATTTACTCTTTCAGGTTCTTACCCTAGGGAGACAATACAGTGTTTACACACAGGAGTCTGATTTATTCCGTTTATGAGTATGGTCTCTAGTTGCATCCATTTACCTATAAAAGCCTCAAGTTTATCTCTCTTTATAGCTTAGTAATATTCCATTGCATAAAAACACCACAACTTCTCTATCCTTTTGTCAGTTGATGGCCATTTGGGTTGTTTCCAAGATTTAGCTATTACAGATCACACTGCTATAAACATAGGTGCACATATATCGCTGTGGTATGATGTTTTCAGTTCTTCTAGAAAAACACCCAGAAGGGGAATAACTAGGTTGAATGGAAACTCTAATCCTAGATTTGAGGGCAAAACATTTTTTTTCATGTACCGTTAGCCTTTATTTTAGGCATTATTAGTTTTTTTTTTTTGAACTAGGAATTGAACTGAGGACCTCATGCTTGCTAGGCAGACACCCTGACACTGAGCTATGGCCCCAGCTGAGATATTAGTTTTGAATACTACACCCAAAACTATAAAGGACTACATGGTATCTCAAAAATGAGAAGAGTTACTGCAGATATAATTTTGTAATTAAAATATTCATGTGATATGGTAAAAAATATCAACTTTATATCTAAAGACTTAGAAAATGGCATATAAGAGCAAATTACTTGTAGGAAAAACATATTGTATTGCTCAAAAGAATTCTTTTTTCTTTTTTTCTGCCATACCAGGGAATGAACTCAGGACCATGCGCCTGCCAGGCAGGCAGTTATTATGCCACTGACCTATATCCCCAGCCCGCTCAAAAGAATTCTAAATGTGATAAAGCATAAAGCATTATATTTGTATTTCAGTAAAGCATTAATTTTCCTTCCCAAAGAATACTTCCAGAATTAGTTAACCAGAGAGGGAAATTATATAGAAGAAAAAGAATCTCTCTTAAAAAAAAATCCCTGCTAAGTGAGGGTTTATTTTGTTCCATAAATATATTTAAAGGAGATTAGAAGTTTGTCTTCTTAAAAATTAGGACAGGACATCAATATTAATGCAGATGGATGCCCACATTGTATTAAATTGTCAACACTAAGAAACATGTTAAAAGGTGAACAGGCCTAAAGAACTGGAAATCATTACAGAAATAGTGATAAAAATCAAACAAGGGTAATGCAAAGGTATCTGGAAAATGATTGAAAATACACAATTCCATGATGAACCTGAAAGTCTCTTAGGAATTGTCATAGCTCATTGGTTCCTTTCTTGGAGTCATGACCCAGATTAGGGCTGCAGAAGGGGCAGGGAGAATCCCCAGGGCAAATGCGTTCCGGCCTCTTGATAAACACAGAGCATCCCTGGGGATGGAGGTGTATTTTGGTTCCATCTACTCCTCTGCAGCAGTTTGGCTCACAGCAGCAGGGCTGATACTACTATTCCACATTAGTGTGGCATCCATTCCTTTCTCTGTGCCACTGGTGTCTGCAGCCCTCCTTGCCTACCTGGATTCAGGAACCAATGGACCACAACAATGGCAATAATCCTTGTTGAATGTTAAAGCCAAGGAGCAATAGATTTCACTCTGTTAATCTAGCCAGAGAAGGCAAAAATGACACACAGTGCATAGCTCCCTTAATAGGACTGGTTAGAGAGCTGGTAGATGATAGGAAGTAAGAAAAATATTGAAATCTAAAAAGGAAGTAATGATATCTCTGTCTCTCACCACCAACATTCCCACCCCAGGATCCAACTAAGGAAATGGAGGGGCAGTTTTGGTTTTCCAAACAAGGGTCAAGAACAACTCAAGTAACGCAGCTCCAAGGAGGCACTGGAGGAGAAAATTGACTCATTCAAGCTACAGAAAGAAGAGCTTGCAAGCAGATTACTGTGCAAGGGGATCCAGTGATTAGAGAAATAAGAGTGTGACTATAATTTTAAATCTTAGCTGGAATATAGGGAGCTATTTCCAATAGCTGGGCATGCAAAATGACACAGTGATTCTGTAAATGACCAGGAAAACAGTCATTTCTTCATAAGACAAACTTAAACGAAACACTTAGCTTAGACAGCAATCTACATTTCAGAAGAGAATCGCATTACCAGTTGGCATTGCTCTACTAGCTAAGATTTACGTTCTGTGTACGTTAAGGGGAGAGGTAATTTCAACCTAATAATTTCCAACTTTGAAGTTTCATTTTGTGTGCATACTGTTAATTCACAGACACTCTTAGGGATTTGCACACAGTAATTGCGGCTGCAGCATTCAGTAGTTTTTTCTTAGAAGAATAGTAAAAAAAAAGTCTATGTCTTTTCAATGTGTCACGTTTTCAATGCATTATAGAATTTAAACAAGCTTTGAAGATGAAAAAGACTGTACACAATGCTTAAGTGTTACTATTACGATGATGATGATGATCCGGTCTTGAAGATGTACAGGGCATTTTGGAATGAATCTATTATGAGTCACAAAGTTGCAACTGAAGACAGCTGTTTGATTGCTACTTGAGAGAGTAGAGTTGAACAAGCCTGAATATGGATGATCTCATTCAGCTTTATAAAACTAAACAGAGCGCAGGCAGTTAGTTGAATAATATATCTCCAAGGGAAAGACGAGTTAGTGTAATTTATCTCTGTTATAGTATATATCATCATCTTGCTTATAAACTCCAGGTAGGATTTCTGTTCCCAAAGGTCAGTTATCTTTAGCATGGTGAACTCACTCCGCAGCAACAACATGTAAGCATACATCATTACTATTACTTTTTAACTTTAGTTATATTAATCACTTTCTTATTTCCTATGTGTACCCTTCTGCTGAATTATCATCCTCTGTTGACATTTTCCCTTTATCATTGCCTGCCAATCTCAAATATGAACAAAAAATTACTTAGAACATTGTTTTGTATTCATAAGTATCATTGCTACTAGAATGGTTACAGGAAAAATATGGGCTAGAGATCTATGATTCCATGATTCAAGACACAAAGAAATGAAACGTTAAATAATTATGCAAGATTAGATAGCAAGAAATGTCAAGGGTCTTATGTGGTTAATTATCAGATGAGTCACATGGACCAAGAAAACTGGAGCTTTATGCAGGGAATCTGTTACAATGTATTAGCCTGGACTATAAAGGTTGTAAGAATGAAATGAGACTTTCCTCAAAGTCCTGTTGCTGGAGAGGAGCAGGTCTGATGTTTTAGACCAAGGAAACACTGTGAGAAAAGCCACAGGGGTGGGAAGGAGGAGGTATTCTCCTGAACTAGTATGTTTAAAATAAAGACTTCATGAAAAGTTTCTGGGAAAAAGGGCTAGGAAGATTGCTGGGGAAAGATTTGGACAGAGGTTGAATCAGTGGTAATAATAAGGTGAAACTTCATTCAGAATGCCTGTGGAAGTGGAGACCTGTGTCAGATCTGACTTTTTAATGAGCAAACAGCTATACCTATAGTGGATGGGGACTTGTGTTAACAGAGATTATGAATTGGCTCTGGGGAAAGCTTTTAAGGTACAACTGGAAAGAGTGCTAGGAATGTGGCAGTCACACAAGCAAAGAATGCGTCCTAGCTATTTATCACTCCTGAGATGAGAATTGTGGTGCCAACTGGAGATTTTGGTACACAGGAACAAGACTAAAAGATTTTTTAAGAAATATTCATTATGTAAGATGTATCAATAAGACCATGATGAAACAAATCTATTAGGCATGATATAGGCCATCTTCATAAGATATGGTGGGGGGCAATAGTCAAGGGAAAATGGTAGAAGTAAATGATATGACAATGAAATAATTAATCAGACATGATGATTCATTTCACGTATGGGATGTGTGCAAGTATGTATCAAAGATGAACTTACAGTTTGGGGCTTGGGTGGTGGAGAAGCTTTATCATTTCAAAGATACTTTGTCATAGAGTACATAGTCTTGTGAGTCTCCTGCAGTCTGCAACTGTGGAAACTGAGCCCGTGAGCCAACTGCATAGGCCATTCTGAGTGAGTAATAGCCGAGATGCTGTGGGCACTAACATGAGGAAGATTTGGTTGGCAGACTTGAAGAAACAAAAACCATATCCAAGTTAAGGTTACAAGATTCATCGTAATTGTTGACAGCATTTAGTTAGTGATTTTTAAAAATTGGATACATGACTTTAAGTGACTTTCTATACATATATAGTGAATGCATTATAATTTCTTGACCAAAATGCATTACAAGAGATTGAGGATAGAAGCCCCTAGAAGACAGAAACCATTATGGTTTTTATAACAAACAATATAGAAAAAGGAGTTTTGTGGAAATTTCCAAATTAAACTTTCCACAAAAAAGGGAAGCGTTCATTTGCTCTTTGTTCAGAAGTGACATAGAATAGATACCATGTGAAAATGAAGTCTTTTATTATTAGATCACACAGTTCTTTAAAATTTGACCTTCACAAATCAGTGAGGATTTTTACTAGGATGTACCACTTCAGGTGTTATTCAAGCTAAGTTAGCCACCAAAATATGGCATTAGGGAGGGATGTATCAGTGAAGAATTGGTCAAAGTGCATTCACCAAGAAGAGCAGTGAAACTATTGCTTCTTCTTCAGAAGCTATCATTGGCTATGACCTTAATCCAAAGTGTGTCTCAGCTAAGGTCATCCAAGGTACAGAGAGCCATAGAATCGTTTACCCAAGACTTAGTCATTGGTATGTTTAAACATTCCCATAGCATGTTTCAATTCATTTGATTTGTAAGAGTTTGCTTCAGGAGCAGTTGTCAAGAAAGATACCTGTGTTAATACATATTCTGAGGTTAATTTGCTAACTTTTTAGAGATAGCTGTCAAATGTTGCGGGTAGATATATACTGTATGACATATGACTTAAAAGTCAAATCCCAGAAGAGACAACCTATTTTTCCAAATGCTTGGTGTACTAAGAATGGCATGATTATGACATAATCTAACCTAGAAATGGATGAGCAAAATACGTATTACAACATAGGAGCTAGAATTTAGTCCTATAATTAATGTTTTTAAAGCTAGCTATGTGAATTTGAGAACATATCTCTGGGTTTTCATGTACTTAGCTGTGAAATGAAAGATTAACATGGATACTTCCTTATGGAACTAAATCATATAAAGTTTTATCATATCGGTTCCATGGAGGTAACCTAGTAGGCTCAAACGAAACTCTGGAACTATGGCTTTGAACTTTAACACCACAAGAATGTCTGGAGCTACTGGATGAGTGCTTTCTTTATGTTACTACATTCCTATACTCACTGTCACACTTGGGAAAAAAATCTGAGAGGAATAATAAACGTCAGCTTGATTATAGATCCCCGGCAACCCCAGAGGATCAAGGTTAGCTACTTCAGAAGGTATGAAATTATACAGCCCTGCCCATTTCCTCCAAGACTCTTCAAAATAGTTCTGGTTCCCATGGGCATTTTGTGCCACACTGGCAAAGACATAATCAGTACCTTACTTTAGAGACCATTTGGGCGATATGAATCAGAGTAGAGACTGTGCATGTCTCACATTCTAACAATCTCCCTTCTGTGAATTGCCCTAAAATAACCACATAGGTGTGAAAAATTCAAGAATGATCATGACAGCAAGGTTTACCATTGTGAAAAATTGAGGATGATCTAAAATTTCAGAGATGGACACGCTGAACAGTCATTAATCATAGAGATGTATGTAAAGCAGAAAAATGTCTACAGCATGTTCCCAGTTATAAAGAGGAGGTTGGAGACCATTTGGATAACATGCCTTTTATGTAAAATTGTATACACATATTTCTATGAGTACAAAAGCATTAACAAGCTATCACACTTTTATTTCTTTTTAATGCCCTCAGAACTTTTCTAGAGTAATTTTTGAAGGCAATATTTCCTGAAATATAATTTTATTAAAAATTACACTTCACGAGCAGCAGGTGAACATGGGATGGTGGGACAAGAGCACGGTCCATTGGGAATATTCCTTTGGGGTCATGCTTAAAACACAGAATGACTTTTATTTCAGAAATATCTTTACTATCAGAAGTTGCCATGTCTGGAACAATGTTTAAGTGTTTCATGATACCACTGCTCTAACTTTGAACATTTTTAAAAAGCTACTCTAGTGCACCCTTCCTGGAACACCTTTGTGGGGTAGTTCTTTTGGCTCTCTGATATCTCAACTCAATATTCACTTTATGTATCCATACAGGGATGAAAGAAAGCCTTCCCCTGGCCAATGCAAATCATGTGAGACATGGGCTTGTCCAGCATTCTTTGACTTACGGCATAGCCTCGACCATCAGATGTCCCAGCTATAAAGAGAAAGTAATGGTGACTATGTACTCTTTCTCAGTATCGAGAACTGTGATGGCGGCTGAAAGTGCCACCTGTTCAAATGTCACATGTTAAGCTCACTGGTGGTGTCTGTGTCACTCTGGTTCTCAAGATTATCTGGCAGGTTGTCTCTGGAAGCTAACCTTTGAGTTGATTACCCAGCTCTTCTACTAACTGAGCTACCAAGTACACTTGAGGATTTATTTTCCTTTTTAATACTGTAGTCAGTTTCCAACTGAGAACTCTGCCTGATACACGCATGCTCCTCTGTTCCCACCATTTGTCCAAAGGACACTTGCACGTGCACCTTTGCCTTTCTCTGACCCCATGGAAGAGCCCCGCCCCCCGTCCCAGGAGGAGTATGTACTGTGGTGCCAACTGTGGTATCTTCTCACCTGATATCTTTGCTCATCAGCTTCTCCACCTTCTCCCTTTTAAGGATATCGCTCTTCTGTACGCAGAGACGCTTATGGATCTGCCATCCTTAAAAATGAAGTCTGGTCTTTGGCCATGCTTTCCCGGAACTCTGAGCCTCTCATCTCAGCTGGCCAGCATTCTAGCAGGATTCCTGTGTACACCGTTTCCACATCTTCACCTCTGACATTTTCCATGTCTCTTTTGTGGCTTCTTCCTACAGCATCCACTGGAGTGTATCTTCACTCTCCAATCACCCGACGCCATGAAACTTAACCTGTGTAACACAACTCTCCCCTTTCTCTAGCTCTTGAAATACTTTTTCTTCCTCTTGCTGTACTGCTCCTTGTGCTGGGTTTCTTCCTCCACACTTGTTGTTCTTTCACAATCTCTTTTACCAGTCGAGAAGAAATTTTTGTGTCTAAGTTACCTCTGTGTCTCACTTCACCTTTTCTGCCATCTGTCTGTAGATAACATGATTCATTCTCATAGCTGCAAATACCATTTGTGCACCAGTGATTTGTGTGTGTGTATATAGACAAATAATTCTACACCCTGAGTGCTATATATGTATCTCTAAGCTATAGTGCCTCTTGAATATTGCATTTCTGCAATGAAATATATTTCTTCCCTCACCTTTTCCGTTCCACAAAATGGTCCCATGATCACCCTGTCTCCTCATGCAGCAGCCCAGAAGGCATCTTGGGTCCTCCTTTTCTTCTGTGGTCACATCTGGCCCATCAGAAATACTACCAGTCCTGTGAGTAAATCATCTCTCAAGAGTTCTCACTTTTCCCTACCTTCAGCCAGCACCACCCTAATCTCTTAGCTGACTATTACAACAGCCTTATAATTACTAATTCCAGTGGCTTTTCCTATAAGACTTTGAACTCTAGGAGAGAAGGGTTTTTGTTGGTCTTGAATTTCTATATCATTCTACTATCTTACATGAGGAATGATAGGAAAATACAGTATGTGTATAAATAAAAGAAATTTATTACAATAAAAAGGCATATTGCCATTAACGCTCTTCAAAATATTCCCCCTTTACCTCAAACACTTATCCCATCACTCCCAATGCTTTCTGAAGCACCCCAGAAGTTCTCTCTTGAAGTGTCTTCAGTTACACTGTCCTGGCTGCCTCAGTGTCCTGTACTAATTCAAAATATTTACTTTTCATGGCCATTTTGACTTTGTGGAAAAGCCAAGTACACGTGGTGCCAGATCTAGTGAATAAGGTGGTTGAGTACACTCTGTAATATTTTTAAGGACCTACCTTTCAGTGGGCTAGCTCTGGGTAGTGGCGTTCACCATATTTTTTATCACATCGCAAAAAGCCATAGTAGAAGATGTACAGAACTGCCTGTGGCAAGAACAATGAGCTAGGTGCGTATGAAGGAAGGGGGATTATTTTTTGAGGGGGATTAATGCAAATGGTTCTTTCTCTTCACAAATTTTTAAAATTTCAATATACCCCATAAGTTTCAATTGCCCCTTGTACATAGTAGGTGTTTAGTAACTATATGCTGAATTTTTAAAAAGTCAAGTGATTAGAATGAGCTGGCAGCTAATTGAACACTAACTTATTCTGGAAAGCTGGAAAAAAAACTCCTCAGATGGTGACATAAATTGCACTGAGCTGCTCTACAAATAAAATTAAAATCCTTATTATCACAGCTGCTGAGAAAAAAACTTGAATGGTAAAATCAAACATTCAGAGTAGGTGGACTGAGAGGTGCACGTGTGTTAGTGACACTGTAATTGATCCCTGATCTGTCTAAACTGCTCTTGCTTAAAACGTGTACAGAGAACCACAATTCACAGACTGGGAATGATCCCTATCAGTGCCCCACGATGTAAATAAATCTGCCTCCAAATCCTGGGCGTCCTTTCGCAGGGTGGGGGCTTTCTGTTTGCCATTGCGATAATACATCGTAGAGTAATAAACATTGATAGGAAGACAAAAGGAGGAGAACACAGTACAGACTGGGACCTCGCTTTTCAGGTGCCCAGCCCGGGCAGGCCTCTCTGAGGCACTGACTTGGAGAAGGCAAGGGACAGAAGCAGGAGAGGCTCACAGCAAGTGCTCCAGGCAGAAGTCAGAGCAGGAGGGATGACTCTGCGGAGAGACTGTATTTTTATATTTGAAGACTCTCAGGGGTGTTGGTGGTGTGAGTGGAGGGCAGAAAAGCAGCCGTGATAGGAAATCCTATCTAAACAGAGTCATGGCGTATGTATCAGTAGCACACTTGTGAACCTCTGCTGTCTGTCAAGGGAAGGGGGCATAAACCAGGCTGAGAATGAGAGAACTTGTGTGAGTCTGCAGGACAGCCCTGTGCTTAAATGAATTCTGATACTTACATGACTTCTGATATTTAGGTCAAAAAATGTATTTTGACCTAAATATAATATATATTATAAAATATATTTTGAAAATATAATATTTTACATTTTCATATTTCATGTGATCTTCTGAGACAAAGCCCCACTAGAAGCAGTAATAAATAAAATATTACATATAAAATATTACATTTTCAAAGTTTAATATTTTGACCTAATATAAAAATTAAAACTTATAAGAGACATGAAATAAAGGCACAAGTGGACTTGCAATAATTCTGTTTATTTATTTTAGAAAAATTTATTGTAAAAGTGAAATCTTCCAGGCATGATGGTGTAAAAGCCTGTAATCTGAACACTCAGGAGGCTGAGGCAGGAGGATTCCTGTGAATTTGAGGCCAGTGTGGACTGCATAGTGAGTTCAAGACCAGCCTGAACTACATAGTGAGATCGTGTCTCAAAAAACTAAAAACTGTAAAATAAATACAATAAATACCTGAAAATACTGCCTTATAATTGGTGTAGTGAGTGAGTAGATACTATTCCTAAATTAGTGATGTACTATTGTATCACTAAATGTAAAAATATAATATAAAATATCTTATGGAAACTCCAAGGCTAGACAGTCTAAATTTAAATTCTAGCTCTGCCACACATCAGTTATGTAATCTGGGGCAAGCAACTTATTGTTCTCTGGCTCAACTTCCTCATCTTTAAAACGGGATTAACAACTCCCACAGAGTTCTTTCAAGCTAAGAGAGGCTCTGAACACAGGGCTTGATATAAATGCTCTAAGATCATGATGAGTTTTGTTGCTGTTATTCCAGTTACTGATTTTAAAGTTGTATTTAAAAGGAAACAGCTAGGTGTGGGGCTTTAGAGCTGTAATCCCAGCACTCCAGATGGAGACAGGGGCATTGTGAGTTCAGGACCAGCCTGGAGAAATTAGTAACTAGGGACCTTGTTTCAAACTAAGAAGTAACAAAAGCGGAGATTGTAACCCAGTGTGAAGACCCTGGGTTTGTTCCATCCCCAGTCTCTCTGTCTCTCTGTCTCTCTCTGTCTCTGTCTCTCTTTCTCTCAGACACGCACACACACGCACATACATCAAGAAATAATTGTATCAGGGACTTTTAAGGACTCTTTCATCTCTAAAATTCTATGATGTTTTGTTTGGTCTACAGTAAGGCAGGATTACTTTCTGCCACTCCCCGTGGTTTTATTTTTTTATTAACTAATATTCCGCAGACACACTGAAAATATATATTACAATGAAAGTCAGAACAATCCAACCATTTTATCAGTTTAACTGATTTTCTAGACTTGGCCTAACATTCCGAATCTGCACCTCCTTTGCTTCAGGGTCTCCCCCGTTATTACAGTGTAACCACGTTTTAATACATGCTGTGTTTAAGGGTAAACATAACATAGACACCACTAAAGCCATGCTGCGTACAGTGCAGTGAGTCGTGGTGAAGTACACTACAGGTTGGTATGTAATCGCCACGAAAAAGATAACAGAAACATCAGAAAGATTCAGTTTCCTGAGGTTTTCTCAGGGCTGTAGGCCCATCATCTCTCAGACCCCAAAGCTGTCCCAGGCTTGATGCCCAGAGTCATTATTTGTCCACTTAGGGTCATACCAAATGCTGAAGCCCTTTGATTAGGTTTTAACCTGCTTCCTCATCATTTCATGATCACTAATTAGTTTGCTTGAAACCTCCATTTCCACACGTGGACTTGAATTCCTTGGTCATCTTTTTATGGTACCCTGCCAATGCCAAAGGTTTATCAACACGATACAATATGTATCTGCTACAGTTAGTTCCCCCCTTCCCTAAGTTGATTTAGGATGGTGTTGTAAAAAAACAAAAGCAAAATTCCCAAAGCAAAAGTAGAAAACCTGCAATAAGTAAATTAATACAATAATAACAGCTCCTCTTGAAGTCAGGAGTACATACAGTTGACGATTGTCCAAAAAATTGCTGATTTAATCAAAATAATGGACATGCTAGAGCATGGGTGAGCACAAGCTATCCCAAGGATGGTGTTATTCTTTACAAAAGTTGGTAGAATTTGCGTACGTTTTGAGTATGTTTCTTAAATTTTTAAACAATTTCCCACAACTTCATGCCTTTGCCGATTTGAAGGTGAATTTGATGTTAGTAATGTTAAAAACTGCACCTAGCCAAGTCCGGCAAGTAAGATCAGGTATTACTCTGTGCAATCAATGTCATTTTGGATAAAAAGCTTGAGAATTGTTTGAATTACATGTCACTGGCTAGTAAAGCAATTATAAATTTCTTTAAAGTTGCATGATTGCATAGTTCTGTGTATCAGTATATATGTAATAATTAACACTAAACTAAAACGTGGTATATTAATTTGAATTCAATCCACCCAGGCTTCAACCATTACAAAGGGACATAACTGAAGAATCCAGTCGTTATGGCTTACTTGGGGTGTGGTGTTATAGTCGGTGTCCAAACAGCACCGCAGAACCCAGGATCTGCCTTTGCACGTCCACACTTTGCTTTCTCAGCATTGGCTTGGGTTTTCTGTCTGTCCGATGCCCAAAGAGCTGCAAGAGCTCCAGCGTTAGCTCCCCCTATTTCCAACTGCAATGGAGTAAGAGATTCAGGTTCTTCTCCAGCAGCCCGCTAAGCCTTTTGGTTCTCAATTCCATTGAGATCCCAAGTTGAATGCTCTGAAGGGCAAGGGGAGAATCAGAGGCTTGCTTTGCTTGCAGTGGGCCTTCTTTGTGTGGGAAAGTAGTGGGCCGCTGCCAAGGAAAAGAATGGATGCTGGCAGCTAAGAAGCAAGTGCTCGCCACAAGTAGACACACACACACACACACACACACACACACACACACAAACACACATTCACAACTGCATGGTTTAATGTCAAGTCAAAACGCTAGGCTCAGCACTCCATTCCTAAAGGAATGGAAAAGTGTCATGGAATAGGATTCAGACCCTTGACCCAGCTAGTTTTACACCTGACTGCATTTGTGACTTTGGCTGTGGTATTGCCAATAGCTCAGTTTCCTTCTAAAACGAGAGTAACAGTGACATGGCTCCCACTGAGTGTTTCTTGACGAATTATTATATCTAAGTAACAACAAAGCATGACACAGCAGACATTGTGTCACGGCCATTATTATTTTACTTTTTTTTTTTTTTTTTTTTTTGGTGCTGGGGATTGAACCCACTGCCTTGTACATGCAAGGCAAGAGCTCTACCGCTGGGCCACATCCCCAGCCCGATGGCCATTATTATTACTTACACATGTCCTTGACTATTTCAGTCGCTCACTATCTAAACCTCAGACTCTTTATTTGTAAAATTAGAGGCAGAGTCTGCGTTCCAGCATAGTCAATGTTCCATAGTCCTAAGCTTGCATAAGCATCTGGACTGTTCCAGTCCTCTAAGACTGTCTTTCCTGTGGAGGCTTTGAAGAAGGAGTCCTGAAACACAGCATGGAGAAGCTAAATTTCGCCATGACCTCACTAGAAATTATATAACTTTCCTTTTCTGCTGTTCTGAATGAGAAAAGAAACCCTCTTCCAAAGATGTGCTTAAAAAGATTTGTACCTGTTAGAGTAGCTTGTCATTGAGAGGCAAAAATAAACAAAAACAAAAACAAAACACCTTAAACAGAAGGAGCCTTAGCTTTGACTGCTGCTTTGTCAACAGTGTTACGCTGGCCACATAATGAACAAGAGCGCAGGACT
Organism: Dinomys branickii; assembly: GCA_004027595.1. Taxonomy (NCBI): domain Eukaryota; kingdom Metazoa; phylum Chordata; class Mammalia; order Rodentia; family Dinomyidae; genus Dinomys; species Dinomys branickii. Next base: position 3,119 of record PVLD010005397.1, on the reverse strand, counting down.
TTAATTTTTTCCTAATGACATTGTAAGTTGGAGCACAGAATCCTACTGAATGACACATTCTATATAGTAGGGCCGACAACTGAGCTATCAACTGTGGCAGATACTCTGCCCATAATTATTATACACTCCATATACTTAGATAAAATGTTCAGATGCATCCCACAGAATGAGTTCTTTCTAGATGGTTAGTGCATGTCTATTTTTCACTTCTTTTGTCTAAAATAGGATTTCCTTTATTCCTATAAAATAAGCTAAAGATATGAAGTGATATACCATCTCAATTTTAAATAAAATAAGATTTGATGTGAGAACCTTGTACTAGGACTCTAACTTTCGGAGTCTGACATAGCAATGCATGACATTATTGGTGCGGTAGCTGCTTTCTTCAGGCATCTTTGTGATTAGAAACGACAACGGAGATGCAGCTCCCATTGTTTAGAGTCAGTATACACATCAACATGTATATGAACATGTATTTTGCCATGATGTGGTTATGTATATATTTATGATGACTGTGTAATTGGACGTAAACCGTTCAAGGATTTTCTCAAGACTGCTTTTAAAAAAGGAGTGCACGACTATTTTGAACAAATTGAATAGCTCCATTAGAAAACTATATCGAAGACCGCGAATAAGAGGGAAAATGTGATCACTATTACTTTGAGTACAGAGGCAAATAAATGATCAAGTACCGATTGCATATGGTCATTGACACGTTTCTTTCCAAAAACCTCAGGTATCCTTGGGAGGAATGAAAACAAAGTCTCCAAGGTTCTCTATCTCTTATTTGTGAATTTCTTGAGGCTCAAGAAATTCCCTTTATTCCCAGGCGTCTTACCTTGTTTATCTTGCTGACTTAATTAGCTTTGAACTGTGAATGTCCGTGTCTCTCTTTCCAGACAGAGCTATCTCCAGAGTCTAGACTTCAGCAAATTGGAACAATTGCCCAGGGCTGTGCTGCACTGGGGAAACCCCGTAGTGGAGCTGCTTGCTCATGGCACATGTGTGGATGGAGGCTATGGAAAGCACAAAGGGACAGGGATTAAAACGATAGAGCGCAATGATCAAAAACTACTAGTGCCATTCACAGAGTACGCTCTGGCTGTAATCTTTTCTGGTGCCATGTAAAAGTAACAACTCTAGGGCCCTGTATGCCAGAATCACTGTTAATGAACTCTTAACCACCTTGTTTTTAGCCCACATCTATGCCTCTGCACACTGATTCAACTGACATTCATCAGGGTCTAAGTGTTTATCTTCAGGTTTGTATTGCGTGACTCAACATTTGTCACTGAAGATCACTGTTGCTTCTTAAAATTGTGTTCTCAGGCCCCACCTCCAGAGATGTACCTTCAGTTGTAGGTGAGGCCTAGATATTTGGGCTTTTAGAAAACATTCATGCTAGTTTATGAGGCACTTAATTAGATTAAAAAATCTTTAACTTAGCTGCCATGTCTGCCCATTTGCCAACGAAGCACCCAACACTGAAAATAGAATCTAGCATGCAGTGGTTACTCACTGTGTAATTGTTTATTGAATTATACTATAAAGACTGCGCTAGACTCTATGGTATGGTGATGATTTTATCACCAGCCCTTCTGTACCAGTCAGGGTCCAGGAAGATAACACAGGCATACTAATGGAATACTCAAAGAGCTTTTAATGAAGAGATCTTTATAAAATCATGGGCAGGGTTAAAGAAATCAGAAAAGAAGATGGCAAAACACTATGGACAAGCAATTACTAGAACAGCTGCCACCCTTAGGAGAAAGGTCACAGGTGAAGGTCTTGTTCCCAGAGCCCTCTGAAAGTACAGCTGTGTTGGAGGGGCTACCCACCAAGGCCAGTTAAGGAGTAAGCCACTGATTGCCTTCCTGTTCTCTGATGTAGTGATGTCACTGGAGAAACCCAATCAGAACCCAGAGAGTAAGGAATCTAGATGAGGGGGTATGTATCACCTGGCATAGAGAGAGAAGACATGGAGAGTGATCTCCCTCCAGAAACTGTCAGTCTACTGCCTTCCAACCAGTGCACAGTTATTGATGAACAAAATTACAGTGACAACAGTAGCTAGCACTCATCATTTGATCTCAGCTATGTTTACGTGGCTGCGTATATACAAACTCCTTTCAGATAGCTTAACTGCAGTAGGGTCAGCCATGGTGTGAACAACAGGGTAGAATTGTAACTACATAGAAACTTTTATTTCCCAGATGACTGCACACTTCTGGACATGTGCACAAGTGTACATGCATAAATGTGCCGACACATGTCCTTGCATTGGATCCACAGGACAGTATGAAATGTGATCCCTCCTGGAATCTGAACGTTTGGAAATTTACCATTAATTAAATATCACAATCTTTTTTAACATCTGTAAAATTCAATAGCTATAGAAAACTGATTTATGCTAAAATAATTCAATATTTTAGTGTTAAACAGCATAGTGAAAAATCTTACTGATGTTTAAAGAGATTGTATCTCTGTATCAATTTTGTAACTTTGTTCACTTACACTTCTGGCTTCTACAACTATTGAAAAATTTGTTCCTATATAAGAATTCCCGGCTTCCAGCCTCATTCTTCTAACCTCATGTTTTAATGTCTAAGATTTAGTTAAAAATCATTTAATTCACTATTTTTAGAGCAACATGGAATTATGAACCAAAACTTAATGATAATGAGGACAACATTTCAGAGGAAGACAAACATCTTCTCTGATACATTGCCAAAAATATGCTGCAGAGATGTGGACCACCCAGAAGCCTCAACTGGCATACGATACATCAGCCCATGTGTATTAAAAGGAAAGGAGAGAAAGAAAGAAAGAAAGAAAGAAAGAAAGAAAGAAAGAAAGAAAGAAAGAAAGAAAGAGAGAAAGAGAGAGAGAGAAAGGAAAGAAAGAAAGAAAGAAAGAAAGAGAGAAAGAGAGAGAAAGAAAAGAAAGAAAGAAAGAAAGAAAGAAAGAAAGAAAGAAAGAAAGAAAGAAAGAAAGAAAGAAAGAAAATGGACACATGGATCATTAGTTCAATAGCATATTTCTAAGTAAAACTTAAAGTGGTTGTTCTAAACTCCAAATTGAATTTAACAGATTCTATAGAGTATGATTTAATGGTCTTC